>JAJOOH010024538.1:0-11007 GCA_029582605.1 Solanum gracilifrons | reverse complement strand
TATAAGAACTGTTTACAATGAATTGAATTAAATAATTGTGCAAAATAGTGTGTGTATTTACACCATATGTCATAAAAAAATCAAATACACTTTATTATAATATGCTTCAAATCAAACTCAAAAACTTGAGAGAATCGAAAAATTTATTTAAAAAAAAATATTTGGCGTGTTTTATTAATATACAAATTGATAAAATAGTTCAATTTAATAAGTGAAAAAATTGATCAATGAGACTTAAATACACATACCAAATGGAGGATATTAATAGTATAGTTGATTGTCTACCTAAACTTTTAGTTCATAGGTGAAAGTCTTATTATCATTTTCTTCCATATTTTTGTTATAATTTAAAAAGTTAAAAATAATATACCTGCTAATTATCAATATAATTAAAAGATAATAAATAATATACCTACGAATTATCAAATGTAAAAGATAAATATATGAATGATATAAAAAGAATTAGTTGATGTAACGACATGTTCCCGTCGTTATAGAAATAACCAACGGGGAAATATTTTGGGACATAAAACTTTTCGTAGTAACTTAGAATTTTCCAACCTAGTCCAAATTTGGATGAAATCGGAGTCAGTATGGTCTAGGAAAATTTGGTAACAATTGGGTGATCTAATTATGATTTTGATCACATGAGTAGATACTAAGACGTTAAGGAACCCATACGACCTTACATAATCAAATTCGAGCGAGTAGAACTTCCGGAATTGATCATAGCATAAGCGGGTATTTTTTGAGTATCATGGAATGAAGGTGTGTTGTGAAATGGGGGTTTGGAATTCATAATTTTGCTCACTGTTTTCGCGCAAGCCGCTGCGGTGGAATTATTCCTGGCTCGAAGGAGCAGCTATAGCAGGGTGAGGACTACTGTGGCGGGACAGTCGCGATCTAAGTAGGAAATAAACCCCAAAAATGTTTCATTCTGCACCTTTTGACTTTGAGAGCTAAGAGACGACCTCGGGTGCTTTCTTGACAGTTTTTCACCATTCTTGAGGCTAAAAGTAAGGTTTTCACTCCTCGAATCCATTTTTCGATCCGTAGAATGTAAATTCTTGGGTGATTATCGATGGGGCAGGGTTTTGATCTGAAAATTATGGTGGAAAAAGCCCTAATCTGGGTATGGAGATCAAGGGTTGATATTATTGATTAGAATCCGAGTAATTGGGTCTTGTTTATTGATCCTTGTATTATTATGATTATTTATAGACCAAGAACAAGCAGAAAGAATCCGGGAGGGGAAGAATCAACTTTCTTAGGGGATTCAAGCTTTGTTCAATGTAGGTGATGGTTGTAATTTTATATTGTGTGATATATATTTGTTCTTGCTTCATTATAATGCATGTGTGCATATGAATGTTGCATGGTTGATTTCACTAATCGTAAATAAGTATGAACAAAGAACTACATGTCATGAATCACCTCTTGTTGTATGATTGTGAGAATATACATTGTGATTGTGATTGTGGTTTGTTCGATGGAGCGGGTGTCATGTTCCAACACACTAACTGGGATTGATTGCCATCTACCGGCATAAATACTGGAAAGGGGGACACGTACTGGTACACTAACAGTTTGGGTGTGGGTTCCATGAGAGGACCATTGACTTGACATAACTGTATATCTATAGAATTGTGAAATTGTACGTTGTTCGTAAATGATGTTGATACTGTATATGTTCGGTTTGTGAATGTTATTATTATGCTGTAATGGCTTTTGTATATTGCACTTACTGGGATAGCCGTGTGATCCTACCAGTACATTGTGGTTGTGTACTGATACTGTACTTGCTATTTCTTTGTTGAGTACACGACATCTTAAGGCGGCTATTGACAGACCTTGCTTAGAAGATCAATGATTATCAAATTCAAGGGTGAGCCAGTTCTTTCGGGCTGCCATGAGTTCTATATCTATTTATCTCCACATTTCAAACTTAGACTAGTACTTAGGATTTTCTTTTGTTTAATTCGGTTGTACCCATTCCCTTAGACTTATTATCCTTGTTAGAGTTTTGGTACACTAACTTTCATGTTTTAGGTATTAATTCGCATTTGTTTTGTTAGACTTTGGTTGGAGTTTATGGAAACTACCTATTTTCCTTTCCTTAGAATTTAAACCTGCTTTCGTATCTTTAAATGCCTTAGTTTTTGGTTAATTTGCTCAGCTTGGGTTGTAATGGTGGTTCTCCCACCGAGGGGTTATGTGTGTGCCAATCACGACGGTGTGGGTCATGACAAAGTTAGTATCAGAGCCTAGATTCATTGATCTCGATGTACCAAAATGAGTCTAATAGAGGCTTGCAGAATGGTACAGAGATATCTGTACTTTTCTTCGAGAGGCTATAGGATTTTAGGAAATCTCTATGTTTCTCTTGTCTCCTTCCGTGCTATAACTTGATTACAATTGGTATCTGACGATTTGAATTAGTATCTAACCTCCTTCACTCTTTTGTCCATAGATGGCTAACACTAGGTTCAACGGCTTCAGGCCTGAAGTTCTCGTTAATGCTCCACCTGAGGGATCTGCAACAAGAAGTCACGGTCGAGGTAGGGGTAGAGGAAGAGTTAGGGGTAAAGGCCGAGGAAGGGTGGCACCTACTAGGGATGGAGCTCCAGTTGAGGATGCTCCCAAAAATGAAGCCCCTCCTGCAGATCGTGAAGAGATAGAGGAGAATGTTGAGGTGGAGGATGAGGACTATGTTGGACAAGAGGAAGAAGTGCCGGCAGAGACTACATGTATTCCTTTCTTAGATCCAGTGTTAGCTCAACATATCATGTCATTCCTGAAAGGATTGGTTGGTCCTAGAGTCCTTCCCTCTCTTCAAGCAATTCAAGTTCCCGCCAATACTCCTATCCCTATCACCGCTCCAAAGGTAGGTGGAACTGTATGTAGGTACTGATGCCTTCTTCCATCCTTTGTTGGGTCCTGTTATTACTGGTAATGAGCATGAGATGTTGACTAAGTTCTTGAAATTGAAACCGCCTGTATTTCATGGTTCTGAGTGAGGACTCCTATGAGTTCATCCTAGATTGTTATGAGAGGCTTCACAAGTTGGGAATTGTCCATCAACATGGAGTAGAATTTGTGACTTTTCAACTTCAAGGTGAGGCTAAGCAGTGGTGGAGAGCTTATGTGGAATGCGTATCTTCAACTTTACCCCCACTTTCTTGGACCCAATTTCATGCTCTGTTCTTGGAGAAATATGTGCCTCAGACCTTAAGGGATCGTAAGAAGGATGAGTTCATGGATTTGGAACAAGGTGGTATGTGTGTGGATGCTTGTGAGGCTAAGTTCCATGCTTTGTCTAGATATGCTACACAATTGTGACTACTGAGGAAGAGAGGATCTGTCTATTTGTTAAGAGAGTAAATTCTAAGTTGCAGGTATTGTCTGTTCATATGACCTCTGCGGGAAAAAGCTTCAATGAGGTAACATATTTTGTGAAGAAAGTGGAGGGGGTGAAGTGAGACGGTCAAGCTAAGGCATTGGCTAAGAAATCCAAGAATTCAGGTAACTTTTAGGGTTCTTACTCCAGAGGTTCAGGGAGGCCGACACTTGTAGCCCGGCCAATTCAGTCTGATATGCCCGCTTCTAGAGGTAATTACTTGGGAACTCTACCTCAGAATTTGATTCAGGATAGCCAGGGAGCCGCACCTTCGACGGGCAGCAGACCATCCTTCGATCACACTTGTCATAATTATGGAGAACCTGGGCATATGAGGAGTGATTGTTCCCTCCCACGCTTGTTGGATTCCGTGCAATAGCAGACTAAAGTAGTGGTACCCACTGGAAGTGGTAATAATGGATGAGGGCATCCATAAGGTGTGCGAGGAGGAAATTAGCGAGGTCGTGGAGGTTGGGGAAATGGTAATGCTGGAAGAGGTACAGTGCAACCAGGCAGGGAAGTAGGCCGTCAAGATAACAGGGCTCAGTGTTATGTCTTTCCTGTTAAGACCGAGGCGGAGGCATCTGACATAGTGATCACATGTACTATTCTTGTTTATGACTTGATGGCTAATGTGTTATTTGATCTGTGTTCCACTTATTCTTATGTATCTGTGCGATTTGCCTCAAAGTTTGATTTGATTTGTGATATACTTGATGACCCAATCAATGTTTCCACCCCCATTGGAGAGTCTGTCATAGTAACCTATGTCTATTGTGCTTGTCCTATCTTGTTTATGAGTTTTCAGACTTGGGCTGATTTGGGGATTTTTGATATGACTGAATTTGACATAATCTTAGACATGACTTAGTTGTGCCCCTATTATGTTGTGCTTAATCGTAATGCTAAGTCTGTGACTCTAGAAATTATGGGAAGGGAAAAGTTAGAGTGGGAAGGGGTGTACAAGCCGAAGCAAGCTAAGATCATATCCTCCATTCGGGCTAGGAAACTGGAAGGGCAGGGTTGTTTGGCGTATTTGGCTCATAATCAGGATGTTGAGGCTGAATCCCCCTCTATTGAGTCTATTCATGTGATGTCATAATTTAGAGAAGTGTTTCATACAAATTTGCCTAGTATGCCTCCGGATAGAGATATGAATTTCTGCATTGATTTGGAACATGGTACCCACCCCATTTCCATCCATCCGTATCGTATGGCTTTGGCAAAATTAATAAGGCTTAAGGCTCAAATCCTAGAACTTCATGATAAAATATTCATTCGTCCTAGTGCTTCACCGTGGGGTGCTACTGTCTTGTTTGTTAAGAAAAAGGATGGTAGTATAAGGATGTGCATAGATTATCGGCAATTGAATAGGGTCACCATTCAAAACAAGTACCCATTGCCTCAAATAAATGATCTTTTTTACCAATTGCAAATTGCATCCGTTTTCTCTAAGATTAATCTAAGATCCGGTTACCATCAGTTAAATATTAGTCTTGAAGATGTACCCAAGACAACGTTTAGAACCCTCTATGGGCACTATCAGTTTCTAGTTATGTCCTTTGGGTTGACTAATTCACATGCAGCTTTCATGAGCTTGATAAATGGTGTGTTCAAACCATTTTTAGATTCATTTGTTATAGTCTTTATTGATGATATTTTGGTGTATTCGAAAAGTGAGGAAGAACATGTCGACCATCTTCGTATTGTTCTGGGTGTTCTTGGGAAACAAAAGTTGTATGCAAAATTTTCTAAGTGTGATTTTCGGTTAACTTTGGTTGCCTTTTTAGGGAATTGATATACCGTGAGTTTACGGCATTTCTAATACATTTCACTTACAAGTTGTGTGTGTCTAGGGCCTTTTTGTATTGGTTTTTATGTGTTTTTATCATATTTCACAAGAAAGATGTTCAGGCGCGGAAGTATAGGGACAACTGAACGAAATGCAGAAAAAGGGCATTCACGGAGGTGATCTACGGACCGTAGGTCCATTGACGGCCCGTATGTGATGACCGTGGATTATCAGGCGAGGTATGGAAGACAAATCAGGGAAATCTGACCAAGTGTGGAACCACGGTGGCCATTGACAGTCCGTATATTAATCTACGGACCTTACTGTTGATCCGTAGGTTGATACTGCGAGGGTTCTAGTACCTGATTTTTGAAGATTCCAAGTGTGGAGCTACGGAGGGGATGATTTAGTGAAGGATGATCAAGATAAAGTGAGGAGAATCCAAGCTAAGCCTTTAGTGGCCTAAAGTAGACATAAAAAGTATGCAGACCAACAGGTAAGAGATATGGCATTTCAGATTGGTGAGAAAGTTCTACTTAAAGTATCACCCATGAAAGGGGTGATGAGATTTGGCAAGAAAGGCAAGCTTAGTCCTCGTTACACTGGTCCCTTTGAGATTCTTGAATGTGTAGAGACATGTGGCTTATAGATTGGCTTTACCTCCTAACTTATCGGGAGTTCATCCGGTATTTCATGTATCCATATTGAAGAGATATCATGGTGACGGGGATTACATCCTAAAATGGGACTCAGTTGTGTTAGACAAAGACCTTCAATATGAGGAGGAACCAGTTGCAATTCTTGATCGTGATGTGTGTAAGCTGAGGACAAAGGAGATTAAGTCCGTGAAAGTTCAATGGAAGCATCATCCAGTTGAGGAAGCTACTTGGAAAATCGAGAAGGACATGCTAGACAAATATCCCAGTTGTTCGTCGATGCAGGTACTACTCCATTCTTACTTTAGCCCGTCTTTCCTAGTTTGTCATTCGGGGATGAGTGATGGGTAAATTGGTATGTATTGTAACGACACGTTTCCGTCGTTATAGAGAAAACCAACGAGGAAAATTTTTGGGCTGGAAAACTTTTCGTAGTAACATAATTTCCCAACCTAGTCCAGATTTGGACGAAATCGGAGTTAGTAAGGTCTAGGGAAATCTGGTAACAATTGGGTGATCTAATAATGATTTTGATCACATGAGTAGATAGCTAAGACGTTAAGGAACCCGTTCGACCTTACATAATTGAATTTGGTTGAGTAGAACTCTCAGAATTGGTCTTAGCGTGAGCGGATATTTTTTGAGTGTCATGGTATGAAGGTGTGTTGTGAAATGAGGGTTCAGAATTCTTAATTTTGCTCACTGTTTCCATGCAAGACGATGTGGCGGAATGATTCCTGCCAGGGTGGGGCAATTGTAGCAGGGTGAGGACCGCTGTGGCGGGACAATTGTGATTTAATTCAGAAATAAACCCTAAAATTATTTTATTCTGCACTTTTTGACTTTGAGAGATAGGAGACGACCCCAGGTTCTTTCTTGATAGTTTTCCACCATTCTTGAGGCTAAAGGTAAGATTTTCACTCCCCGAATCCATTTTTGATCTGTAGAATGTAAATTCGTAGGTGATTATCGATGGAGGTTTTGATCTAGAAATTATGTTGGAAAATTCCTAATTTGGGTATGGGGATCAAGGGTTTGATCTAGGGTTGATATTATTGATTAGAATCCTGGTAATTGGGTCTGGTTTATTGATCCTTATATTATTATGATTATTTGTAGACAAAGAACAAGCGGAAAGAATCCGGAAGGGGAAGAATCAAGTTTCTTAGGGAATTCAAGCTTTTTTTGACGTAGGTGATGGTTGTGATTTTATGTTGTGTGATATATGTTTGTTCTTGCTTCATTATAATACATGTGTGCATATGAATGTTGCATGGGTGATTTCACTGATCGTAAATAAGTATGAACAATGAACTACATGCCATGAATCACCTATTGTTGTATGATTGTGAGAATATACATTGTGATTGTGATTGTAGTTTGTTGAATGGAGAGGGTGTCACGTTCCGAAACACTAACTGGGATCGGTTGCCACGTACTGTTATAAATATTAGAACGGGTATCACGATCCGACACACTAACTTGGAACGGGTGTCACGTACCGGTAGACTAACAGTTTGGGTGTGGGTTCCATGAGAGGACCATTGACTTGATATAAATGTATATCTTGAGAAATGTGAAATTGAGCATTGCTCGTAAATGATGTTGATATTGTATATGTTCGGTGTGTGCATGTTATTATTATGTTGTAATGGCTGATGTATGTTGCACTTAGTGGGATAGCCGCGTGATCCTACCAGTACACTGTGGTTGTGTACTGATACTGCAGTTGCTCTTTCCTTGTTGGGTACATGGCATCTTCAGGCAGCTACTGACATACCTCTCTTAGAAGTTCAGTCATCATCGAATTCAAGGGTAAGCTAGTTTTTCTGGGCTACCATGAGTTCTCTTTCTGTTTATGTCCACATTTTGGACTTAGACTAGTACATAGGATTTTCTTATGTTTAATTGGGTTGTACCCA
Organism: Solanum gracilifrons; assembly: GCA_029582605.1. Lineage (NCBI taxonomy): Eukaryota > Viridiplantae > Streptophyta > Magnoliopsida > Solanales > Solanaceae > Solanum > Solanum gracilifrons. The sequence continues at coordinate 3,240 of JAJOOH010024538.1, read as the reverse complement.
TTCCCTTAGACTTATTATCCTTGTTAGAGGTTTGGTATATTGACTTTCAGGTTCTAGGTATTATTCCGCATTTGTTTTGTTAGACTTTGGTTGTAGTTTATGGGAACTCCCTATTTTCCTTTCCTTAGCATTTAAACCTACTTCTGTATATTTAAATGCCTTAGCTTTTGGTTAAGTTGCTCAGCTTGGGTTGTAGTAGTGGTTCTCTCACCGAGGGGTTAGTGCGGGTGCCAATCACGACGGTCTCGGTCGTGATAGTAGATAAAATTCATTAGTCAAAGTTGAGCTAAAACTTTAGAGGAAAGAAGAATTTTTTTTTAAAAAAAAGGAAAGAAAAGAAATGGAGTGGAGTAAAACGTAAGGGAAAGAGAATACCAGTGTAAAATAAGAAGAATAGGACTCACATAACCTTTTATTCATAAAAAATAAGTAAAGGTACGAGAGAGAAATGACACTATAAATGAGAAAGTAGGACCCACATTTTTTTTTAATCTAAAAATAATTCCTTACATACCAAGTCATACTTATGCCTCTACTACAATAAAAATTTTCCAGATTGAATATCTCGAAGTTATCTTTCTAACAAAAAAAGTTCATTATGCCAGCGCTCCTACTCTAAGTTATGAGTTTTCCTCCACGTGTGCGCAAAGCTGAAGAGTAAAGCACACAGATTTTGACCCGACTTCAAAGATAAATCTGTACTAATATATAAAGCCTATGAACATGATTTTTATATTGATTGAATATATAGAAGTTATCTTTCCAACAAAAAAAGAAGCTCATCATTTGGACACTCCTACTCCATGTTATGGTTTTTCTTCCAGATGTGTGAAATGCTGAAGAAAGTTGAAGAGTCCAGTACGCCAGATTTTGAGTTGACTTCAAAGACAAATCTATACTAATCCGTAAAGCCTATGGATGTGATTTTATATAGATTGAAGATCTCGAAGTTATCTTGTCAACAAAAAAAGAAGTTCATTATTCTGGTGCTCCTACTCCATGTTATGAATTTTCTTATGCATGTCTGCAAAGCTGAAGAAAGATGAAAAGTTAACGTTTGGTTGCGATTCTCACATAAATTCTAGCTTATGTAGTCCTTTTCATATGCCAGCTTCGCAGCATCAAGACGTCATTGCGCATCATAGATGGCCTTTTCATGTGAATCTTTAGTCATCTTTGATGATCTTAAAGTATCATACTCTGCGTACGACTTGAAGAAATTCTCGGCAAGATCCTCCAAAGAAGAAACATCAATAATGTCCACCTTTCTAATCTCCTCAAGAGTTGAAGCAATAATTGACTCCAACTTTTCAAAGCCATCTTAAAAACCCAAGGAAAATTGTGTATCCATCCATACAATGCACCCCACATCTAAGAAACAAAGGTTGATTTGATGCGGAAAATAGTTTCTTGTGGCTCAAAAGTATGAGCACCAGGTCGCAATGGCCATGAAGAAGGATTAAATGATTTTGTATGCGTAGTATGATTGTTAACAACTTCAGTCGCATTAATACCATTTGATTGGGAAAACTTGTCATCCAAAAAAGTAGAAGGTAACTTTCTTGGAGGAACTAATTCCAATGAAGGCATCACGTCATTAATTGAAGAATGGAAACCTTTTGCACCCACATTAAGATGATTAAGATCTACGGTGAAATTTGCAACCACATTATTGTCAAGGTTGTCGCCATATAATCCTTGAAGGTCAAACTAAAAAAGGTGAGAACAAAAAGACCATCAGATTTAAAACTTAAAAAAAAGAGAAGGGAAAGTATGAAGAAAAAAGAAGGGATGGGACCTTACTTGTTTTGGTAATTCAGACAATGATGCCGAGTTTGGATCCTCATCCACAAAGTCGTTATCATCAATGACAATTGTATCTAAATTGTCGATACTGATGTGAGGTCAAAATACATGTTTTTAATCATTATTTCTCACATTTTTTATTTATATTTGTCCTTTTTGGGCATAAATGTTATGGATTGTGCTAAATTATGTATTTTATTTGTAGAATTAAATTGTTGAAAAAATGAAGAATTTTGAAACTAAAACGAATTAAAGATGGAAGGTTGAAAAAGAAAATCAAGCAGACAACTTAATGGATTAAATTGAATATTATATTAATATTTCAATATATAAGAATTGCAGCGCAAAGTGAAGAGACCAAATTGATGTTGTTATTTTATTGCAACGTGGCAATCTCTAAAGAAACTGGTCACGTGATGCATGGCGGTGCAAAACAAATAATTTGAGGCAGTACTGTTCTACGCAAACAGTTCACGCGACGGGAAAAAAAAGAATCCAATTCCTTTTGGTTTTGGATTCCTAATTTGTTTGGACTCCATTATTTTATTTAGGTTTTTCTACATTTATAAATAGTCCATAGAAATAATTATTTGAAGGCAGCAAAAAACTAAGAAACAAAGCACAATATAAATTTTCTTCTAGCTTAGGAACTTTGGAAGAGCCGCCGTGGAGGCCGGAGAATTGTGGTTTATTCTTTCTTCTCCTTTATTATTTATTTGTATTCCTGATTAATGAAAGATAGTTTAGCTATTGTTCTTAACTTTTGATGATTAACACAAGCATATTTATTTTAATAAATTTTGATTGTGTTTTTGAGATAATGAGTAGCTAAATTTCATAACATGGGTTGTGGGAACCATGAGCGATTAGCAAAGTATAAATAGTAACTAAGTAATTCTTGAATAGTGTTATTGCATGCATTGATAATTCTTTCGTTTAGAAGTCTTTTTAATGGTGGCCAATGTTAGAACTTGTCTCGTTACTACTTGCCGAACCAAGGAGGTAATTAACGAGAAAAGAATTATCAACATAGATTTAGTGTGATACTATCTAATAGTCTAATGTCGATTGTTGCGACGGTGAAAACTAAGCCGTACATCGATGTGATGTCCTATATGAGGTAAATGTAAGGGTTAGTAAATTATAAACACGTAGCCGGACCAAGGTGCGGGGTGAAATTCTCTAGATGCCGGACCAAGGATTTAGAGATACCTAACTTATCACTTTGCATTTAATACACTAGGAAAGGATTGCTATTATTAGGATTACCGCGTTATGAGCTTATGGGGAACACATTCCTAGTTATTTCTAATAATCTGAATATAAATAAATACTTAGTTCAAAGCTATTTTTATTGTTTTTATTTTATTTCAATTTAAATCCCCCCATTTTTATATAACGACTATCGAGTTAAATATTTGCTATTGACAATAT
>JAJOOH010024536.1:0-10573 GCA_029582605.1 Solanum gracilifrons | reverse complement strand
TTTCCCAAAAAAATGAAAATTTCCAAATTTTAAGCCTCTTCGTAGTTATTTCAAATTGCCAGATGTTACAATATCTCCCCCTTGGGAACATTCGTCCTCGAATGCGGTTACTCTTACTAGGCTAAGGGTGTACATCAACTTGAACACCCAACAAGCAACCATGCAAAGACAACAACAACAACATGCTCATTATAATTGAAATAGCACTAAGAAGGAAATTAATACCTTAATCTGCATTTCCTCCGGATTCAAAAAGATGTGGATATCTCTTCTTCATGTCCTCTTCGGCTTCCCAAGTAGCTTCCTCAACAAATTGGTTCCTCCAAAGAACCTTGACTGATGCTACATATTTTGTTCTCAACCTACGAACTTGACGATCTAAAATCTGAACATGAATCTCCTCATAAGATAGGATGTCCTTTATTTTAACACTTTCTGTCGGTAGGATCAATGAAGGATCGCCTAAGCACTTCTTCAACATGAAGATATGAAATACCGGATGAACCGGTGCTAATTCTTGTGGTAGCTCCACCTCATAAGCAACTTTGCCAATCCTCACAGCTATGCGGTAAGGTCCAATATACCGGGGACTAAGTTTCCCCTTCTTACCAAACCTCATAACCCCCTTCATGGATGAAACTTTATACCCAATCATCTACCTCAAACTCTAACGCCCTTCTCCTAACATCAGTGTAGGAATTTTGACGACTCTGTGCTGTCTTCAACCTCTCTTGAATCACTTTTACCTTCTCCACAGCTTGGTGAACTAAATCTGGTCCTATCAACCCTGCTTCACCAACTTCAAACAATCCAATAGAAGATTTACATCTTCTCCCATCATATGGAGCCATCTGGATGCTATAGTAATAACTATTGGTGTAGGCAAACTCAGTGAGAGGTAGGTGATCATCCCAATTACCTTTGAAATCGATCACACAACCCCTCAACATATCTTCTAGAGTCTGAATAGTGCGCTCTGCTTGCCCATCAGTATGAGGATGTAAGACAATACTTAAAGTCACCTTCTAACCCAAGCCTTTTTGAAAAGATTTCTAGAACTGTGCAGTAAACGGTGCACCTCTATATGAAATAATGGAGACTGGGATTCTATGAAGTCTCACTATCTCTTGAATATATAACCTGGCATAATCTTCTGCTGAGAGGGTAGTCTTTACCGGTAGAAAATGAGCTGACTTTGTCTTTCTGTCGACAATTACCCAAATAGAATCATGCTGTCTACGAGACTTTGGTAACCCTGTGATGAAATCCATATTGATCATCTCCCACTTCCATTCTGGAAGTTCTATTCTCTGAGCTAAACCACCGGGCCTTTAGTGTTAAACTTTCACTTGCTAGCAATTTGGACACTTAGCAACAAACTCTGCAATGCCCTTCTTCATGTCATTCCACCAATAAACTTCTCTCAAATGACAATACATCTTGGTGGAACCTGGATGAATGGAATATCTGGAGCTATGAGCTTCCTCCATAATCCTCTCTTGGAGTCCATTTACCATAGGTACACATAATCTGATTTGACACCTCAATACACTATCTCCCCATTGTTCAAAAGCTAACACTTTTTGCTTTTGAACATTTGCCTTTAACTTAAGCAAAATGGGATCTTGGTCTTGTTTCTCTTTCACTTCTGACACTAATGATGACTCGTCCCTGTTCGTCACCGCTATTCCTTCTTCTGCGGATCTATAAGTCTGACTCCCAGGCGTGCTAGTCTATGCATATCTTTTGCGAACTCTCTCTTCCCTTCTTCAATATGGGCAGTGCTACCCATAGACAACCTGCTTAAAGAATCAGCAACAACATTAGCCTTACCTGGGTGGTAAAGAATACTCAGGTCATAATCCTTGAGTAATTCTAACCACCTTCTATGTTTGAGATTAAGCTCTTTCTTAGTGAACACATATTGAAGACTCTTGTGATCAGTGAATACGTCAACATGCACACCATACAAGTAATGACGCCATATCTTCAAAGCGAACACTACAACATTTAACTCTAAGTCATGGGTTGGGTAGTTCTTCTCATGAACCTTCAATTGTCTGGAGGCATAAGCTATAACCTTACCATTCTGCATTAAGACATAACCCAAACCAACTCTAGATGCACCACAATACACCACAAAACTCAAAATCGAGCAAACTCGGTGGCGTTGGAAAGATCATTCCACAAGCTTCGCAACCATAACTGGAACTACACCTAAATCATCCCGAGCTAAAAGTTATGACTGCTCAAAGTTGGTCAAAAATTCTTCTTTTTCCATACTTAGCCAAATTTCCAGATGTTTAAAATTCTTTCCCAAAAAAATGAAAATTTCCAAATTTTAAGCCTCTTCATAGTTATTTCAAATTGCCGGATGTTAGACATTTAGTAGTTTAGGTTCTATACCGATGGAAAGGTATAGGACGGTCCTTGGCAACGTGAGGTAAAACGTTGTACCATCACTTAGGCTCATAGTGATGGTTGTCAGTTAGAGAATCTCCCACAGAAGTTATATTACTTTCTAAATGAGTAAAGTTAAGTTTGTTATCGCTTTATCTTTAACGAACTAAGATTGTTTACAGTTGTTTAATAAGATTTATATATATATATATATATATATATATATATATATATCACATGTCTTTTATTTCTTTATATTGAGTTGAGTTATTCAGAAGTTAAGAAGAGCCAAGGTAAGTGTTTCTTCCAGAATCTTTTCAAGCCTATGTATTGTTTAGCATTCCAAATCGCATACTCGTACATTCAATGTACTGATGCCAGTTGGCCTGCATCTTATTATGATGCAGACGCAGGTAACCATGATCAGCATCCAACGCCTCGTTGATCCAGCTTGAGCATTCAGAGTCTGTTGGTGAGCCTTCTTGGATTCCGGAGGACTCCTTTATTTGCTTTCTAGTTTAGTTCACTAGGATGTTGTGGGGTTTGTCTCAACATCCATCTCAGTTGTTTTAGAGGCTTCATAGACAGTCAATTATTAGTTCTTTAGTTTTCTCATTTGATCTTATGCTAAGATTTGGGTTGCCACTTTTGGTCGAGTTGAATGTTTAATATTTGAAACATTCTCAATTATGTTATTATTCAGTTCAGTTAAGTTCATTGATCATTATAGCTATGAATATTGTCTTTCGCTGAGTTAAGTAAGCCAGGCCAAGGGTTCGCTTGGGGCTAGCAATGGTCTTCGAGTGCCAGCCACGTCCAGGGTATAGGCTCGGGGCGTGACAGGTTTAATTAGGAGGAGTATAATACGGGTTGCACTCTTTTTCCCTTAACCAAGGTTTTGTCCCATTGGGTTTTCCTGGTAAGGTTTTTAATGAAGCAACTCTCAATGCGTATTATTAGGTATGTGTACTCTTTTTCCTTCACTAGGACTTTTTCCCACAGGGTTTTTTCCTAGTAATGTTTTAACGAGGCACATTATCTATTGGTGAACTCCAATGAGTAGTAAATACATCATTTTGTGATGTCTATTACACAATTTTCTAGATAAGCTTGAAGAAGACAACTTACAAACAGCTCCGCAAGCAAGTACATCTATGCAACTTACAAACAATTCTGCAAACATGTTTCTATAAACAACTTACACAAGCAGGTTCTTATATGTAGCTCTACAAGATTTTCTTTGACATGGACATCCAATGGGGAGTGTTGTAAAATTGGATGCCATGCAAGCCTCACATTGTGGCAAATTGATGACCAAGTCAAATTACTGTAGCAATCTCCCTTCTCCAAGAAATGTATTACCCTTTTGTGTCTATAAAAGACCGTACAAATGGTTAATGAAGTGAACACTAAAATATTAGTTACACCTCTTACTTCTCTACTTTTTATCTTCTCTTTCTTTGCTCTTTCATATGATTTTAGTTTTGTCTTTATTTTATAACAGTTGAAAATATTTTTTCTTAAAAAGAATTGATTGATTTTTTTTAAAAAATAATTGTAATTTGAAGTTGGAGGAGAGTATTCAAAAATGTTTTCCTTAATTTTTGAAGGAACGTCATTTTTCTTAAATTTGAGAAAAATAAGTTGATTTGGAAAACATTTTACCCAATCAAACATGAGAAAATTGGAAAATATTTTCCTTCATACCAAACACGCTCTTAATGTTTGCAAGGATTTTCTATTATTTGTTGTTCTCATCATTGATAATTTTTGGATCAACTGAATTTCTAGGTTCCGTTGATGGATGAAATATGTGTTGTCATCGGCTTGACATAGTGGAAGCGTTGCCATAGTGGAGGCATCCCACTATTGCATGCTGATGTTAGCCCGATTCAATTCAAATTTTAATAATATCATCGTGTACCTCATTTTTAAATTGCCAACACATTTTTAAGAATTTTGGAATTCTGCACTGGTGCCTTTGAATAACGACGGTTTAGGTTGTTACAACTTATGACGCCAAATCTTGGGTGGTGTTTCAACTTTTCTGCATTTCATTTTAGAATACTTATTCTTGGGATATTTTGCTTGTTACTTACCTTTCCAGTCTATTCATTAAGTTGAATTGTTAAACTTATTGGGTTGGTAAACATATATAGTTGTCATCACAACTTGTGTTTTTGCATCGTGACATATAATATATCTTGATATATTCAATTTTCCTGGTACATTACAATTGTACGAATAGGACCAAATAAGTGTTTTATATTGATGACTATATAAAATAATTCACTAATTCATTAAATGTACTTATACTTTTACATGATAAATATATATATATATATATATTATTATTATTATTATTTTGATATCTTATTGGGTAAGATTCATTACAAATCAATATATATGGTTCATTGATTGTTAATGTGGATCTTTCGAATCACTTCAGAGATTATTATTTTGATATCTTATTGGACTTTTATACTATTTAACATCAATAACAATAATGATTTTTTCTCAACAAATCATTTAATGTCTTCTTTTATACACTCTAAAGAAAGAATCAAACGAATTAAGGGCATGACAAATAACAACAGAGCAGAGGAACATATGTAATTTGATGATGATATGCTTGGAAAAATCATCTCACACTTGCCCTTGAAGTTTGTAAATCAATGTAAAGTTTCAAGCAAGAAATTTAAAAGTAGGATTTTGAATCCTTATTTTTTCCAATTTTATTCCAAAATCAACAAACTTATTATACACAACTTATCTATTCATCACATATTTTATCCACAAGTTTATACAAAAATTTCTTAAAACCCACTGCAATCATTCAATGTTCAATGAATTTATCGTGCAATGTTGATCTTTTGGCCTCATGCAATGGACTAATTTTGTTAGACTTTGAGGAAATTATGATTTATTGTAATTTCAATCCAATAACCAAAGAACACCAGTTAATACCATACCAGAGTCAACATATGTGACTGGTTATACATGCCTAGATGTTTATTACCTTAGTTTAGATACATATAAATTGGTAACCATTAGAATTTTGGTTGAAAATTTCAATTTGTAATGTACTTTCATCAGATAGATCTGGCGTGTGGTGTGAAATTTAATTGAGAGCCAATACTTCCATCTCTTTATCATTTTATTGTCTACTTTTTTACTGACACAATTACCTTTGTTGGCTTACAAGTGACAGTAGTGTTCTAGCTTCTATACAAAGAGAGAAGAGGCTATACAAATTGTCCGTCCTCAGTTCATTGATCATTTTGATCTCAACTATGGTAAAATCTTCACTGTCACGATATATGGCTAAGGGTGGAAAGATGCTTACTCACCCTTGTATCCATTTTCAAAAAGTTCATAGTCATTGCTACTTATAATAATGCAAGCCACAATTGCAAGATTTCCCATATTTTGGACAATTTTGTTGATAATCGCATGTATTGCTTCCATCCAACGTTAGCTTGTTTCCATAAGACGCCCTCCAATAATGTAACGATTGCTCATCGGGTGTATATTGCTGCAAAATTGAATGACATCAGAAGATTTATTATCGAAGGTACATATCAGTTAGTTTTGATTGTTAATTAAACTTTGTTGTATCAATCGTTTAAATCTATTGTTAGGTAACAACGAAAAATTTCATTTTGTGTAATGACAGATTTGGTGTGATTGTGTCATGATATTAATATTTAATTTCATTTTTTATTTACATTTTATTTAATAATCATATTTATCCTTTACCCTACCTTTTGATAGTTGCTATACCCCACACCCTACTTCTCTTATATGTTTACCATTCAAATTGTTGACTTATGACATGATGTAATGACGAAGAATAATATAATGTATCTAAATATTTTGATCATTAAAATAATACAATACGATACAATACAACATAAATGCAATAATATGATACATTATGAAACTCAATATTCAGTTTTAGCATTATGTACTTGGTCGTTGCACTCAGTTTAGTTCATGTTTAGTATGTTCAGTATATATATTATGTTCATCTTATATCATTGCTCAACATGATTTATTTCAGTTATGTATTGTTGTTCAGTTTTATCTTATCCTGCATGCTCAATACCTTTCAAGTACTGACGCATACTCGGCGCTGCATCTTCTCGTGATGTAGGTTCAGGTCCTTAACATTCAGATCACGCATAGATCGGTTCCCGATCTCCAGTTCAACATTATCAGTGGTGAGTCCTCATTCTCCGAAGACGATAGACATGTTTCCTTTCATTTTCAGTCTTTTTAGTTTTAGTATTGCTAGATTTAAATGGAGGCATCTCCCAACATCTCTATTCAGTTAGAGGCTTTTATTCGGACATAGTTAGATTCAATTTTAGTTTGGAGTTTGATTTTTCAATTGTTATTGAACTCTTAATCTTTTATATATTCAGACTTAGAATGGGTATTCCCCGTCATTTCATTTTATATCATGTTTAAGATGCTGCTCAGTATTTCTATTTTCAGTAAATCTTTAAGTATGCTAATGATATGCCAGTTCAGGGTTAGCTTGTGCTCATTCGTGATCCTAGGTCCTGTGTTACGTCAAAGGGGTAGCCTCGGGGGATGAAAAACTTGATATCAGAGCACTAGGTTCAAGAGTTTTAGGATGTCTGAAAAACCGCACTAAGTAGAGTCCCTTTCACGAGTGTTAAGAGCGCCACACTTATGAGGGGGAGGCTACGAAGTGTCTTAAGAAAAACTTCACTTTTTTGTTATTCTATCGTGTGTGGGAATGATCATCTTTCTAACTCGATGTTATGCGTTATCAGATCATTCCTCCTCGTAGAGCTTACCCAAGGAATGCCAATGCGCGCAACGCTAACGCAGCTCCCCCAGTCCCAAATCATGAGGTTTCGAATGTTGAATTTCGGAATGTCATTCAACTTTTGGTCCAGAGTGTAGCCAACCAGAACAATCAGCAGGTTCCAGTTCCTGCAAATGCTAGTGGTGAGTTAGTGACAGCTAGGGTCCGTGATTTTGTGAGGATAAATCCGCTTGAGTTTCTAGCGTCACAAGTTGGTGAGGACCGCCAGGAACTTTATTAATGAGGTCAAGAAGATCTTTGAAGTGATGCAAGTAACCGAGAATGGTAGGGTAGAGTTGGAGTCCTACCAGCTCAATGATGTAGCTCAAATTTGGTTCACTCAATGGAAGGAAAATAGGGGTGAGAATGTGGCTCCTGTAACTTGGGAGTGTTTTACTGGAGCTTTTCTGGACAGGTTCTTTCCAAGATAGGCTAAGGCTTAAGAATTCATGAATTTGAGACAAAGGTTCTACTTCGGTCCAAGAGTATGGACTTAAGTTCACCCAACTCTCCAGGTATGCTCCACATATGGTTGCCGATCCTAGGGTGCAGATGAGTAAGTTCTTATTTGGAGTATCTGACTTGGTGAAGACAGAGTGCAGAAATGTGTTGTTGTTAGAGGATATGACTATCTCTAGGCTCATGACTCATGCTCAGCAGATTGAGGGAGATAAACTTAGAGAACTAGCTAAGGAAAGCAAAAAGACTAGGACATTCACTATGAGTACTTTCAGCAAAAATCGGGTGGTGGAAATCGCTCGCAATTTCAGCAGAAATCTTCAGCCCCAACACCTTTATCAACTAGTTCTCCATCCCCCAGGTTTAGACAGGATTAAAAAGTTAGGGCATCAGGCTCTAAGTCTCAAGGAAGTGTTTCAGTTATTAGAACTCCGGGATTGGGGGACAAAAATAAGTCCCATCTCGTCCCACTATATATAATGGATGGGACGGGTTTTGGGGGGACGGGACGGGGGATTTTTTATTTTTTATATACTTATTTATCTGTATTGAAATTATATGTTATTGAATAACATTTTTAGTTTATTTGATGTTTTTTCAATAACATTTTTAGCTAATAAATAATGTTTAAGTTTTCAAATTTCAAACTTCAAATTTCAAATTCAACTTTCAAATTTCAAATTTCAAACTTCAATTTTCAATTTTCAAATTTCAAATTTCAAATTCAAATTTCAAATTTCAAACTTCAATTTTCAAATTTCAAACTTCAATTTTCAAATTTCAAACTTCAATTTTCAATTTTCAAATTTCAAATTTGAGAAGTTCAAATTTGTATTTTAAATATTTTAAAGTAATTTAAACTTGAAATTTCGATTTTTAAATTAAGTATTTTAAAGTTAGTTTAGTATATATGTAAATATGTATGAATATATTAAAATTAAAATGCAAGGCAATAGTTATATAAAAAAGACTTGAATAAAGCCTTAAAATTTATTCAATAAAATCTAATTGCAACTTAGAACTTAGAAGTTACAATTTACAAATATTAATGGAGTAACTAATCTACGTAGCCACCTTCTAGGAAGAGTTCTGTTTCAACAAGTTCTCATATGTAAAACTAATATTTGTTACAAATATTAGATGAGTAACTAATTTACGCAGCCACCTTCTAGGAAGGGTTCTATTTCAATTAGTTCTCAGATGTAATCTAATATTTGTATTGCATTTTAAAATTCAATTCTAATTGTCGCATCATATCGACGGTGACATCCTTCGGTGTTGGCAAACTTGCTAGAAACTCTTGTGACTCTAATTCATCATCACTAGATCCAATTACCGCATTAATCCAAGCTTCTTGTTTGGAACTTAACCTTGGCAAATTATGATTCCTCCTCTCGGCGTTGACCCAGTCTCTAAATAAAACTGATGTTTCCAAACTTTCTTCCACCAATGAATGTCTATGATCGCCAAGTTGAAACCTTGCCGCACTAAAAGCAGCCTTTGATGCAACTGATGAAGCTTGAATAGCTAGAACATCACGAACCATTTTGCTCAAAATTGGAAATGCAACGCTCCGCCTCCTCCACCATGCTAATAAGTCTTCATTGCCATCTCCGTCTTCCACTGTTTCTAAAGATTGATTAAGGTATTCTTCAAAATCATCACGGTTAGTAGAATTAAGACCAAGAAAACCTCGTATAACTTGAAATTCGAGCTTTACTCTGAGGATTAGAAGTTTGACCAACTTCTCCTTGAGTATTTCCTATAGTTCTATATTTTTCATACAAAACTTTTGCTTCTACTTTTATGCTAGACTTACACATTTCATAAGTTGGAATTATTTCCGGTAAATTTCTAAAGTATCATAAAACGTGTCAACAAGTCCTTGCACACCTCATAATTTATAGTCATGATAAAGTAAAGTAGCAGTTAAAAAATTTGAGGAATAGGAAAAAAATATTTTTAAAATTTTTCAATCATACCTTCAATTGCAACTCTAAATTTTTCAATTTTTTTGTATTTAGAAAATTGAATTGAAATAGCACAAATATTTATTAATACTGATGAAATAGAAGGATAATAAATTCCAGAAAACATGGTTGTAGCATCATAAAAAAGTCTTAAAAATTCTAATAGTTCATTACTTTCTTCCCAATCTTCTTCACAAATTCTGTCTAATGGGTCAGCATTATGAGCATTAAACACCATTTGTATGGGTCCTTTATATTCGTAAGCAACTGAAAACATTTCGTAAAAAGAATTCCACCTTGTTTTAATATGTCTTGGAATTTTTCTTGGTGGCAAATCACATAGTACACAACGCTCATTAAATTCCCTAATTCTAGCAGGTCTATGAGCATAAAAAATCCAGGCAACAACATATTCAATTTTCAGACAACCACATTTAAATAATGAAATACCATTTTGTACAACTAAATTTAATACATGTGCAACACATCTAACATGAAAAACATTAACATCAATTAGACATAATCTAACTTTTAATATACTAGCAGCGTTTGTATTATTAGATGCATTATCTAATGCGACAGACATTACTTTATCTATAAGCATGTAATAATCTAGAACACTCAAAATATTTGAAGCTAACTATGCACCCGTTTTTTTCTCTACACATTCTTTATAACTTAAGATTCTTTTTTGCAAATTCCAGTTATTATCAATCCAATGTGCTGTAATAGTTAAATAATCACGTCCATTAACACTACGATCCATGTCCGAAGTTATAGACACTCTACAATCTAATATGCTAAATATACAACGAAGATATTGACAATGTTTACCTTGATATACAAAAACATCAGATTTAATAGTATTTCTTGAAAAACCTCTATAATTAGGATTATAAGTTTG
>JAJOOH010024535.1:0-12853 GCA_029582605.1 Solanum gracilifrons | reverse complement strand
ATTAAGTATCATAGTCCAAACCAACATAATATCATCCCAACATGTAGACAGCCCAAGCAATATTAGTGCAATGCAAAGAATAGAACCCCATAACCCTATTCAAAGCCAAGTATCACATTAAGCAACCTACTTCATGCATACATTCATAAGATCATATTTAATCATAATTTACCATATTCATAATGATGATACATAACATAGATTCAATATACATAAGTCATAATCATCATAATCATAAGAGAACACTACTACAACCATCCCTTAGGATCCTATAAGTGCAATGTGCAAGAGAAGTCTCATACCCTCCCTCACACTATGTAGGAACCCTTAAGAAAGCCCTAGTAAGAGTTCACACCTTTCATACCTTCATTACTTTTACATTAGGGAAATATTACAAGAACCGACATAGACCATGAGAGCTACATGGAATACGGTGTTCTACTCCCACACCGAAAAGAGAGGGTTAACACTTGCCTAAGGTGTAACCATTCGTACATAGCTATCTATGTGGATCCACTAAGCTAAAGTCCTATGTGGGCACATAGTTAAGGGTCAGGGAGATTGCTTCTAGAAACCCTAACTTACTAAACGTGGGGATTTCCATCTCATGAGACAACGCATACCATGGGTAATCCGGACTTGCTAAATGTGAGGAAACCCATGTGGGGAGCCGGACTTACTAAACATGAGACCCTTATCTCATTTACATGCCCTTTCGGTGCTAAGCATCTAATTCCCTTTTGAAATCATCTTTAGTCATCACACAAGTTCACATTAGCCTTTAATAGACCCTTATGTAGACATCTTACCATAATAGCTCATATGTGTTCATAAGTGAGTAACAATCTTTTCACTTTAGAGACACTTACCAAGTGAGTAAACCTTTCATTTTACATTACACTATAATCATGAGAACTACCTTTCAATCATATAGCAATCATACCATAATATACATACATACTTCATAGCTAATTCAAGTGTAGAGGGTTAAGGATGAGGAAACTAGGTTATCAACACCACAACAACACATTAGGTATAGCATCATTACAATCTAAGTAATTCACCTTTCATACTTGAGTTCAAAGAAGTACCAACCTTCATACCTTCTTTCCCTTCGTGGGACATCCATACTTCAATTACCAAGTAATTCATAACCAATACATAATATAAGGTAATTCATGAATTAATAACATAATCAACATCAATATAATCAATTGACATATTCCCTTCATAGCCTTCAACGCTTCATTCAAAGACTCAACCCTAATTTCATAGAAATTATACATAACCTAGGGTAGAATCATCATACAAACATGAATTACATAACATCACATTCAATTCATAGCCTTCCATCAGTATCCAACACAAACTAGGGTTAGAATTAGGAAAAGAAGGAGAAACATGGGTTTCATGGGGAATTCTTCAAGAAACCACCAATACAACATAAATTCATCCATAATTGTTCATATAACATCAATCAAAGTCAGTTTATAACATCAATTTCACTTTAGAAAGAAGACCCACATTTTTGGATTGAAACTTAGAAATTGGAGATTTTGAAATTCATCTTGAAGGGGCCTCTTGGGGAAAGGAATCACAGGAGTGATAAGCAACCAGACCTTACTGACGAATTAACCACGAAAATCCAAGTTGAAACCTTGGAGAGTTGGTCTTCTTCTTGAAGCTCCAATCTTCTTCAATGGAGTTCTTGAGAAGAGAGAGAGTAGAGGGAATGAGGAACTTTAGGTTTAGATCTTTGGGGTTTTGTGTTTGAGTGATAAAAATGAGGTAAATTGACTTTAAAATCATTATATACACGTCCCCTAAAGTACCCTAAATACCCCTAACTTAAATGGACTCTTTAATGAAGTAAAAATAGATTTCTGAATTTCTGCATTTTAGTCACGGAACAAGTCCACGACGTGGAGCTGTTCCCTGAAGATATTTGGAATTAAATTTCGAGACAGTAGAGTCCGCGACACGACCGCATCGCGAACTGAAATATTTCTCCTTGGGGGAGCAAGTGCACGACGCGCCCTCATTCCCTCTATGCACAACTTGCAAGCTGCCTTGGCAGCTTGCTTGGCTAAGGTTGAGGTCCTCCTCGGGGACCCTTAGGGTGGCCCCGGGGCGTCGTATTCGAACATTTTGACCCTATGAACATATATTTACCTATTTGAAACCTTTTTACAAGATTATACCATCATACGACACACCCAAACCTGACCAAAACCTAAGGACACACTAGAACACATTCTTCTCTAGTTTCCGGACGTCGAGGTCGTTTCTTGACATTTAGACTCTTACTCTCCCAAACCAAGTCAATTGTATTAATTTAGGTTTAGAAACTTCATTTTAACTATTTTTGAGTCATTATTCATAAGGTGAGGCTCTAACTTAAGTCATAGAATTTCCGGGGTGTTACAATTCTCACTAGGGATAACCTTGCAATACTTACATACACTTGTCACCCATCCTTAGAAGAAATTAGTATATCTAACTTTTAGCCATCATACTATAAAAGTTCACCAAATTCTCTCCCCACTTTTGGAAGCTCGAGTTAGCTATGACTAACTCGAAACCTTTCACGAAGTATAGAAGCAAAACTTCCCCTTTATCCATATCCTCAAAGATAACACTGTCATATTCATCATCATATCCTCTTGAAGTTGTCCCTATATGATCATTAAAATCTTCTCTTAGCAATATTTTCTTGATTTGTGGGTACCTCTCACAACCTCATCCAACTCTTTTTGTCCTCCTCATCCAAACCCACCTATGACACATATACACTAAGTATTTTAAAAGTTGTCTCCCAAAAATAGCTTAATGGCTCTTTCTTACAATATGAAATCTACAAAATAATCTAGTGGTACAAGTACAATCATTATACTTCTTTCTTCTTTCTTTTCCTTATTACAACCATAAGTTAAATTTATAATAAGGATATTTCCAGAATCTAATAACAATATGGAGCCCATAAAATACTCCACCACAAACAAATGTGCAGCATGCCCAAAGAATAATTAAAATTCAATGTATCGCCACACTCTCTAATTCTAAATCCAAAGTAGTCATAACCAAAACTAACCATGAGGTTTCCAACCTTTAAATCCAACAATACATATAATATATCCCCAAAAAAACTCATGACTTCTGAATACCGTCCATGAGTTCATATAACAATTACGTATAGAATCATCTCTTTCTTTTCATAGACAAGAAAGGGGTTAAGAGGGAAGAACATACCTTGAACTTGCTGAAAATTGTAGTTTCCTATATTGAATTCTTCAATACAAAACACTATTCTTAGATACAAAACCTTGAAATAAGAAAAAACCATTTAAAAATCACAACACAACAAAAAAAAGGCTGCCTAGAGAGCTTTTCCTCTAGGGGCTTCCTTAATACCTTCAACAAGTATCCACATATTCTCAACTATCTTACAATTTAAAAGAATAAGAAATATACATAAATCACATACCTTAACCGTGATGAAGGATAATGTGTAGCCAATGACTTCTATGAGAGAAAATGGGCGATCAAGAGAGGGTTCTAGGGAGAAGAGATATATGTTTGTATAATCAATCTATCTTTTTTGGTGTCTTAATGTATAGATATATAATGCCTCTTGGAAGGTGGATCTTGGTCCTGACCATGACCTCCCCAAGTTCATTTGGCCCATTAATTTTAGGCCTTATAACATTGAAGTAGGTGACACCTATTTACTGTTATTTAATTGTTGCTCTTGCATTTCTTAAGTAGGTGAGACAACTTCTTATCGTTATTTATCTTCCTTTATACTCCATTAATTAATGTAGGCCATATATATAAGTATATCAAGCAAGTAGGACGTTTAAACTAGTAAGTCACTTTATCCTGGATTCTTTTTCTTTTTTACTTTTACCTTCACTTTTGCACACTTGAACTAAGCATTTTGGCTCAGTTATAGTCTCTATTTTCTGAGCTTGAATAAACTTGTTGATGTTAATTTATTCATGTATATGTTACTTAACCGTCAGTAGAATCCTACCAACAATGTCTTTTTCAACTAATATAACTTTTTATATAGAATTCAGATTGACGACTGGTTTGTTTTTCTAAAAGCTAGACTCAAAGATTTTTTATTATATAGGTATTAAACTCTCTAACTTTTCATATGTTAAGATATATGCTCATTCAAAGTCATTTCATAAATGGATCACTTGAAGTGACTCTCAACAAGGCATGCCTTTCAATTTGAACTTTTGTTGAAAGACTTCCTATCATGACCCAAAGTACACCCTAGACGTTGTCACGACTCGAGAGCACCCCTAGTCGTAACACGGCGTATTCGACCTCGAAGAGGTCTTATACAAGCCCTTAGCATATCATGAACATTAAAGCATAGAAAAATAACGGAAAATTTAAAACTTTTCTTTACAATCGAAGACTTTATAAAATAAGAGAGAGTCTATGACACTATGTCTCAAACCATCTATAACATTAGACTTAAATATCTTTTAACACAAACTTAGGGACACGACCCTTACATAAAATCTAAACACATAAAGTAAAGACATAAGTGAACAAGGTGGGTTCGTCCTTGAAACTATGAGTACTCCCCAAGTTGAAGACTCCAAGCTCCTTAGAAATATATCTTCCAAGTATAGAACACCACATCTCCAAACCCTACACTTTGTAGAAAATGTAGAAGAAGGGGTTAGCACGAAAATGTACTAAGTATGGAAGCCATGCATAAAAACCATTAAAACATGCTAAAAAAGGGACATTTAGTTGAAACCATGCTTTATGTACTTTTGAATATCATCTTGAAAAAGTTGGAGAATCACAAGTCATGAGAAACTCACATATAGTTCATCAAAGTACAAAGGATAACAACATCTCCACAAGCATAGTCTTTAAATATAGTCTTAATGCAATATCACTCATTACAAGACATAACACTCATGCATAGTCAAATATCAAAATCATTACATCATAATATAGTAATTGCATAAGTAACCCTAGGTTGCACTTGTGCCATGTGTAGATAAAGTCCCATAACCCTATCTACACTAAGTACTACCTTTGGATCACCATGCTAATACTTATCATACATTAGTCTCATTCAAAGCTCATACACATAATAAAAAGACATTTTTCATAAACACTAGCTCATATCAAGGAAAGTCAATCATAATGCTAATTCAATGAAAGCATGCATTACTCATAATCCTCATATTAAAATAGAACTATACCATGGCTACTTTAGAAGTCTACTTGTTCCATGTATAAGTGGCATCCCATAATACCCCTCATACTAAGTAGATCTCATAGAGGAGTCATTAGTCATAGTTCATACAACATATTCATATCATACGTCTTAGTCATATTTCATATACTTCATATCATAGTTAAACCCCCCTCATAACCCCTTCACAAGTTCACTTGTGTAATGTAAATATGAAGTCCCATACCCCCGCATTTACTAAGCAAACCCATCAAGAAGTCATCAGTGTAATTCACATGCATATTCATAATACATAGTAACTGAAGTCATCTTTACTTCATACGTCATAAGTTGCCATACATAATGGACTCACACAAGAACTCCTCAAAGAACCCACTTGTGTAATGTCTAGGTAAAGTCCCATACCCTTACCTAAACTAAGTAGTACCCCTCAAAAAGCCCTAGTTAGAGTTCATATTCATATTCATAAGTCATATTCATTAAACATAGGGAGATTAGAAATAACCGACATAGACCATGTGAGCTACATGGAATCCGGTGTTCTACTCCCACACCGAAAAGAGAGTGTTCCACTTGCCAAGGTAGAACTAACATAATAGCTATCTTGGTGGATCCACTAAGCTAATTCCTACGGGGGCACATAGTTAAGGGATAATAATATTGCTTCTAGAAACCCTCTTTATACTTAATAGTATTATAGTTTCCATCTCATGAGACCTCTTTAGTGGAAATTTTTACAATCTTCCTCGCCCAAATCTTGAGAAGAAACCTTCTAGAGTCTTTATTCCTTTGGTTGAGAGCCGAACACAACTTTTTGAAAGATTGAAATCAGCTGGACTGATACAGACAATTGATCCAAAAAATATCAATGTCAACTCTAAGCTTTATAGACCCGATCTTCATTGTGATTACCATTGAGGAGGTGCTGGGCATATTACCGAGGATTGTATCAACTTGAAGCATAAAATTCAAGACTTGATAGATCAAAAGGTCATCACTCTTTAGACTGCCACTCCTAATGTCAATAGTAACCCATGTCGAATCATGGAGGCGTAACTATTAATATGGTTGAAGTCGAAGAAGATTTGAATGTGAAGAAAGTTATAATCTCAGCCAACCTTGAAAAGCTTGAGAAAGTTGTAGCCTCTCCAATCAAAACAGAGAAATCCAAATTTGTGATCATGGCACCTTATTAATCTTTTGCTTTAGTGCCGAAAGAGGGTCAGAGCAAGCAGAAGATCGATCAAGCTTTTCCAAAATCATTGCCTCACTTATATCGGTCTTTTCCAATGCAAAATGGTCTAGGGGAAGGAATCGAAAATTTGTTCAAAGAAGGTGATATTGTTCTTGAAGAGATGATCGAGACACCAGTCATACCAGACAGCGAGTCAAAGGAGAAAATGTCTAATTAGACATCCACTTCGCTCTTGATTCATCGCTCGTCTTAGTAGACATAAACATTCTTTTATGTTATTTCTAAAATTGGTGGTGTTTTGAATGAGGCTCGAGACCCATCTTTTACTCTATTTTTGCCTCACTATGCTTTAATCTCCCTCCTCATATTTTGAAAAAGATAAAATGATTTATCATCATGGCCAAAGTTCTAATTTTCTTGTTTCAAATGAAAACCTCATTTAATGCGAAAATTTGCTTTACTTGACTTATATTTGCTATCTAATAGTATTTGTCTATGATTTCAGTGAAAATATTTTCAAATCTGCCAATAGCATGTCCTGTCACAAGCGGAATGAACAAAATGGGGTAGATGCAGATGAATTTGAGGACTACAATGAAATAATCATGGTACCTAAACACTTGGTTGAGGAATCCAAATAGTTCGAGAGTCACGATGAGCTGAATTCAGAAGAGATCAGATTAGTGAATCAGGAAAGTGATGAATGCATCAAAGAAATCAAAATTGGTGCCTATCTGACAAAAGCACAGGAGAGAGAACTCATCAGTTTGCTTATAAAGAACACATTGATACATTCGTTTGATGACATTACATGGTTGAACATGAACATTGGATCTCACAAGTCGTCAATCTACTTAAATGCTGTTAAAAGATACCATGTTTGATGACTCGATTTCTATCTTTTCCTTGTAACCGCCTTTATTTGCTTGTAATCCTTCATGCTTAGAATTTATCCCTCTGTAATGAACTACGACTGACCTGAATTCTAAAGAATGAGATACATAGGTGGCTTATGTCGGCCTCGTCACCCTTTTATCCCTTTTTAATGTTTCATTTTGTACTTGAACTACGTTCGACCTGAATTCTCAAGAATGAGATACGTAGACGGCCTATGTCGGCCTCGATTGTTTCCTCGTTTAATTTCCTATTTTTGTTAATCCTCGAGAGGGGAACTACGTTTGACCTGATTCCTGCTTCAACGGGATACGTAGACGCCACAATGGCTCGGTCATATCTCCCGTAAGAGTTCTATTTTTCTTTACAATAGAAACGGGGACATAATTTTTGAGAGGGACTCAAAAATTCTCGAGAAGAGGATCTCTCCAATAAGTCGAGACTAAAGATACATTGAGGACATAATTTTTGAGAGGGTCTCAAAAATTCTACAAGTCATATATCAACAGTTTGAGTACTCCAAGACATCTAACTGGGACATAAATTTTTAGGATGGCCTAAATAATTTCTTCAAACATCACTAGAAGTTTGAATTCCACTTTGAATATTTCGAGCATGATTAGAAGTTTAAAACTAACTTCAAGTGATATATGGCATCGTTAAAGTTCATAGTCAACTTCAACAATCTCCCGCATCGTTGGATTTGAGAGTCGACTAGAAAACTTCTCGATTATAGTAGATTTCGGGAGAACCATGTCAGAAATTTCCCAAGCTTTAAGGATTTTTGAATTCTCCATAACAAGCTATCGGACACAGCAAAGTTTTGAACCAAGGATGTTCATTTAAGCTTGACGTGACGTGACATGACACTTGGCAGTGACATTTTTCAATTACAGTTTTTTGAAAACCTTTTTCTTAAAGATTTTATCGATATGTTTCAGATATTTTTGCATAAAATGTTTTGTTTTGTCTATCGAGAAGCAAGAGATCAGAGCGATCAACTGAAGATAGCAAGACAAGGAGAAAGCGATTGAAGTCAATAGATATCAGTTTGTTTTAAAAAACTAACAATTTTTCTGTGGATGTAGGTGTATAAGATTGCCTCGAGTTTATCGTATTTCACCATTCAACTAATATGGAGAAGTCAAAATGGTGAGAAGCTCCCCAAAATTGACAACTTTTTGTGGATGCAGGAAAGTCATTAAAGGAGAAAAAGAAAGAGTTCCGAATACGAGCAACAACACCTCGTTTAAATTCCTAGCAAAACATGAGTCACAACGAAAATAAAGTGTTCAAAAGGGGAACAAGTGAAAGCATCACTCTCAACATATACAAGCATCTTCGATGACACGATATTACATTTCTCAGCAGTATGAACTTTGAGGAATATGCACAAATCCCGTCGATATCGAATGCGGTAATGTGAACTACCCAGAGAGACATTGTCTTTACCACCTGAATGGACATTCCTAGAGTATTATCAAATGAGTTAATACCATCATCCAGAGGGACATCATCGTCATTTTAACAATGGATCAACGTCATCCTACCGACGGATCTTCATTATCATTATCCTACCAATGGATCAACATAAACCAATGGATCATCAACATTATCCTACCAATGGATCAACATTATCCTACCGACGGATCTTCTTCATCAGCATCATCATCCTACCGATGGATCAACATCACTCTACCAATGGATCATCATCATCCTATCAATAAAGCATCATTATCCTACCAATGAAGCATCAACATTATCATCCTATCGATGGAGCAACATCATCATCCTATCGATGGAGCAACATCATTCTATCATCATCATTATCCTACCAATGGATCAACATTATCCTATCGACGAATGTTCTTCATCATCATCATTATCTTATCGACGGTTCTTTATTATCATCATCCTATCAATGGATCTTCATCAGTATTATCCTATCAATAGTGCATCAACATCATCATCCTATCGATGGAGCAACATCATCATCCTACCAATGGATCAATATCACTCTACCAATGGATCATCGTCATCCTATCAATGAAACAACATTATCCTACCAATGGAGCATCAACATCATCATCCTATCGATTGAGCAGCATCATCCTAGCATCATCATCATCCTATCGATGGAGCAATATCATCCTATCATTATCGTCATCTTACCAATGACGAATAATCATCATTATTTTCATTCGTAAGAACGTCATCAAGAGAGCCATCAACATATTACATCAGTCTATATTTTATTATTTCGATATCAAGGAAAAGTACATTCGAAGAATTATATTACAAATATGAGATACAAGTTTTATTGGCCTAACATCAAGATAAAGGAACTGACGTTAAATGTTCAATGAGAGAGACTAAGTGTTAACATGGTAAAAGACGCTATCTCTCCATTTGAATTACATTTTTATGCTAATGAGTTTTATCTCAGTCTTTTCTCGAGAGCATCCAAGAGGATGAATTCTCAAATCAAACCACAGGTGTGGACGACATCAACAAGGATGCAATACAACGTGGAACCTTTTCTTAGCAGCGAATTGGGACATAGTCCGAAGAGGAGTGCCAAACTCTTAGGACGCGAGCAGAAAAACGACTTCCACCACAGTCAAACCATACCCCTATCAGAAGGCATGCAGGTTTTTCTTTAGGTTTGCCAGTTTCAGTTTCGCATCCAAAAATTTTGGTTTTTCACCGAAAGAAACTTTCTAATCAAAATGGAAAGGCACCAAGAGCTTTGAGAATTATGTCCATGTAAGTTCTTAATTATGGGTGTGAAGGGCCCTGTATTCATGGTTAAGACATTTGCAAGACTCTTTTTCATAACTCAACTTATTTGTCACTTTTTCCGACCAATGGTTATCCTGCATACTAAATTTCCTTTTCAACTGATCGAGTCGAACTACACACAACCTGATTTCTTAGTTTAAAGGATATGTAGGTGGGCTCAATGTTGAAAATTCAACTGTATTCTGACAATCTCTCTCAAATCTTAGTCCCGAGCATTCTGATTTCTTCGTAATTTGATATCGGAATAGCTTTTGAATTCTTTCAAAATCGTGCGTCAAATTAAGTGTATCGAACTACAAGTGGCCTGAATGCTCATATAGCCTGAGATATGTAGGAAAGCTATTTTCGGGGTTCGGCCATGATTCCTAAAGGCCGTACCAAAATCCGTTTTCCAAAAGATGAAGATGTGGTCGGTCAAAATTAGATTTGTCAATTTCATTTGCCTCAGATTTCTTTCATCAATCCAAGTCAAACGAGGGACAGTTGTTGACACCCAATTTTGGACCTCCACAATATACATTAATCATCGAGCTTCTTCAATTTAAACGATTTAAAATAATTTGATTTACAAAATTTCAAAAATAGTTTGCAAGTTATTTTAAATATTTTTGTTACTTCTTATAAAAAAAATTTAAATAGCATATGTATTTTGGATAATTTTATATATAATTAGTACATTTTATAAATATTCAAAAATCATCTGGAAAAAAAAGATTTTGTTTTGTTTAAATATTTTATCAAATTAGTTTAGTTTAAGTTACGATTATATTTTTCTGAAATAATTTAGTTTATAATTAAGTTAATTATTTTATTGTGTTAAGATTAAGAAGCTCGTTAATTAATTAACATTAATACGTCTTATTTTAATTTCGGCCCTATCACCTCAATTTGGTCGAAATGCAATTCACGTGATTATTTTCTTAAGTTAAAATTGACCACATCTTGGCTTCCTTTTCAAAAAATCTTTTGTTAGCCAATTTGACCAAATCAGCCCATCCAAACATAATCAGTAACCCACTCTTAATTTAATATTCATTTTCCTCTATTCCCAGCCCAAAAACCTATTATAATAACAACAGCAATACAAGACACATACCAGCCGAGCCCACATCATTTCTTTTTTTTTCATGCGTACGCGACCGACCCTCACCCCTGTGTCTTCCTTTTCTTCTCCAGCAGTCCAGCAACGCGAAGAAACCCAGAAACGCTGCAAACCAGCGATTCCAATAGCCCAGACTCGAGTCCAGCAAATCCAGCTGGGTCTCTCTTCCCTTTGTTCTAGTACAAAATCGTTTTGACATGCATTTAGGTGTCGAAATATCGTGCTTCGATTGTCCTTGCTCTTCAAATCGAACGGCTCCTCTCAAAGTTCCGTTGAAGATCAGTACTATGACAGTTCCTTAACCTTATCCTCAAGAAGGTGAAATTTTGAATTTGGAATGGCAAAACAAAATCTGCCCGTTTTCCCCCTTTTTTCAATCCCCAATCCTCTCCTATAAATGGCCCATTTCCAAGTCAGTGAGAAGGGGGGAGATACCTGATTTTGGGTTGGGGAAAATAGTTTACATTAAATTTGAAAAAGGGTTGAAAACACAAGAAATAGGAAGGAAAGATTATGGAAAATGTACACTATATTAAATCTAGAAATCAAGGCGAAATAGTGCTTCTATAACTAGCCAAACTTTCTAAGACTTTCTTCTCGTGAGCTTTCTTCGGAGATTTCACCGGAGTTCATCCTAGCTCTATCGAAGGTGGTGGAATCTCTTCGAAGTCGTCATTCTGGTATCGCTACACAGGAAAAGGTAACATTCTCGTTCTTACCTTTCATTCTATATTCTCAAACAATGCGCGGTCTGTTTTGTCACTATTCTAGTAGTCTTTTCCTTGGGATTTCATGTGTTGATTAGTGGCTCGGTATACCTCTAAATATGACTTGATCCTAGTAAAAATTACGAAAACATCATTTGTCCATTGGTATATATATATAGTTCTTGATTATTTAAGTCTTATGCTCTCTGCCACTGCTTCATGTTTGATTTAACATAGCATTAGTAAGTTATTATTTTTTACCTTTTTCTTATTGCATGTGATACCAATTCGAGTTTATTTTGGACTCATTTTCTGCATTTTTTGAGTTAAATTCCTCTCGAGTCAGCCCCCTGGTCATGCTAGAAAATTGCAGACTTATTCACAGGCCTTTGGAGCGAAAAAGCAGGCTGTATACACGATATACAACAGTTTATACGCTGGATATACAGGAAGTACACAACGATATATGATGGTTGTATACGTTGTATACATCAGAAAAAATAGGGCCAAAAGCCCCAAAAAATTTCAGCTTCGTATTTTGTTTAATTGGGCCAAAACCCATATATTTTAGAAATTATTTTGATAGTTTTAGGACAGGTGGAAGCTGGGCCAAAAGTTCAAAAGAAAGTAATTTCTTATGATAGTTTAAGACAGATGCATATCCCAGGCGAACAAAAACCAGACTTGGGCCCAAAACTCTCTTTCTCTTTATTTTTTCTATTTCTTATTTGTTTAAGGAAAAATTACAGAAATCCCACCTTTTAGTTTACTTATTACCATTATCCACTATAAGTTTTACAAATTTCCAAAAATCCCTCATTTTCGTGCATCAGATTAGTGTATCAGCGCTTATATTATTGTATCTCGCGCATCATATTAATGTATCAAGCTTATATGATTGTATCTCGCACATCAGATTA
>JAJOOH010024534.1:0-11102 GCA_029582605.1 Solanum gracilifrons | reverse complement strand
TCAAATTGTGAAGAAAAACCCTAATCTAGCTAGGGTTTCTTCCTACATTGTGGGTAGTGCTTGAGAATAATTCCAATCTAGTGGATAATACTTAATTGTGATTGATTTAGTATTGAATTGTGATATTATGATGAATTTATGTGATTTCTATGGTTAACCCTAGCCTAATTGATGAATTTGGTATTATGTGGGTTTATGCCATGAAAGGTGAACTTGATGATTCTTAGGTGATCTTCTAGAATTAGTGCTATGAGTAGTAATTGATTAAGAATACAAACATATAGACATAAATGTAATTTGAAGAATGTTAATATGATGGATCTTGACTAGAAAAGTTGAAGTTGTACCTTTATTATCACTAGAATCACTTTGCAATGAAGAATATGATTAGAATACCTTGAGAACTAGGTAAGAATGTTGATTGTAGAAGTAAAGTTTTGAGAATAGGGCTTGTAGTCATGAATTTTAATCACTAGGGCTAGAGAGTAAAGTTAATATGACTAACTATAGATGCCAAGGCTTTGAGAGTAAAATATACATGTGAAAAGAAGGCTAATGAATAGAAGTGTAATGAAAGACCCTTATCTACCTAATTCACCTTATGAATAATAGATGGTAGGAAGTGATTGAATCACCTGAGTCATGATGATATCCTTGTCTAATGTAGAATTCTAGATATTATATTAGGCATGAGTATGAACTTGACCTGAAAGAAGCTCTCGCATAGTGATGGTTCTAGGGTTTTGAGGGTAAATTCAATATGATTAATTATGTAAGTTAAGGCTCCAAGAGTGAAGTTTATATGATAATGGTAGACTATTATATAAATTGGTTATGATAAGACCTTACCACCTAATTTACCTCATGAAGGTTTGGATGCATAAAGTGATAGAATTACATGGGTTAGGAGGATATCCATGTCTAGTGCTTTTTACCTAGGTGGGGTAATTAAAAGTAAAAACTGAATCTCAAGGAGGTGAAGTATGAGATTAGGCTTGCATTAAGTGAACTACTTGAATTATGAATATATCAATGTCTAATGTAGTCATTCTAGATGTGTTGATTTAATATGAGTTTTGACCTTAGAAAGGGGCTAGATATGATAGGTGCATGTTGTATGAAGTTAAGTACATGCTTTGGAGACACTTTGAGAGTAACGTGAATATGCTCATGACCTAGTTGTAGTGTTGTTGAAAGGTTAATTCCATATACACACTTAGGCATGAATATCATGATAAAATGTGAAAGGTTTTCCACATATAGTGATTCTAAGGTTTGAATAGTAGTCTCACCTATTGAATCTAGGAGCTTTAGTATGAGTTAGGCTGGATTGAGTGTCAAGACATTCTTCCACAACCATGAACTTAAGTCAAGTCTTAATATTAACTCAATGGGACTTAATGCCTAGCATCGAGTGGATATGAATATGAGATGGAAGCTTTTACACTAGTTGAGTCCGCCTTTCCCTTGAAAGCTTTTACACTAGTTGAGTCTAGCTTTCCAAATGGGTTCCTTTTACACTAGTTGAGTCAGGGTTCCCAAAGTAGGTATCTCATGAGATGAAACCTTTTACCATAGTTGAATCCGGGTTTCTAGAAGCAATCTCCTTATCCCATAACTATGTGCCCACATAGGTAACTTAGCTAAGCTATGAGTATAGTTCTACCCTCGACAAGTAGAGCAACCCCTTTTCGGTATGGGGTGGACACCAACTTTCATGTTAGCTCACATGGTCTATGTCGGTTAAAGTTTATATCCCAAATAGTGTAGTACTAGAAATAAGATTATGAGTTGTGAACTATGGGTACTTAAAAATCTTACTTAATATGGGTAAGAGTACGGGATGTTATTTATGCATTGCACACTATGCTTTAAAGGTATCTATGATATATTCCTTTTTTTGTTTTTCTGTTTTGTGCTTATGGTGTATGTTTGATGGATTGTTGCTATAGTTGCCTTCCATGATATGATTGACTAAAGGTGAGAGATTCCCTCTGTTATGAGAAGTAAGCTAGTAATGAGACCAAAGGAGGGTAAGTATGACTATGTTGACTTCAAGGTTATCCTTAGTGTGAAGGGTAGTATGGGATGCCTTTCATGCATTGCACAAGTGTGCTTTAAGGTTACTTAGGAGTATAGTGATCTTATGGTAGAAGAGTCTAAAGCTTGGCTGGGAATAATGGCTATTTTCCAAATTACCAAAAGGGATACTTAATTTGGATGGTATTATGGGATGTCATTAGTGCATTGCATAAGTATGCTTTGAGGTTACTTGAGAGTGGTCTTATCATGTTGTGAATGACTACGAGTTGAGTAGTGCTTATATGATGCTTATGTTGGAGACTTCGCTTATTATTATGATATTGTCTCTTATGCTTATAGTTTATGTTTCATGAAGTATTTCATATGATTATGGATTATGTCTTATATTGACTAACCCTTGTCTTATGCTCTTATGATTATGCTAACTAACATATTTCGAACATTTTGAACTAACGCATACTTTGCCTATATTCTAACAAAATGTAGGGTTTCGGAGATTGAGTTCCATCTGGAAGCTATGTTTCTAAGGAATAAAAGAGTTGAAGATTTGGTGAGTCCTCATAGCTTCGAGGACAAACCCACTATTTCTTTTATGTCTTTTATTTCATATTTTGAGACTATTGTATGGGCTGTGTCCCAAGAGTTTTATTCAAAATTGTATTAAATGGTTTGAGACAAAGTTTTAGAAAAAGGCTTCTGCTTATTTTTAATAAAAGACTTCAATTGTATGGTTAAAAGTTTTAAATTTTTCGTACTTTTATATTATCTTATGTTCATGATATGCTATGAGGCTTGTATGAGGCTTTTCAGAGTCTTGTACGCCGTGTTATGTTTGGGGTGTAGGCTCGGGTCGTGACAATTATGGTATCAAAGCACAAGATTTTGGGATGGTTTTAGGATGTCTCAAATCACATCTAGTACAATCTTGTTCGTAAATGTGAAGTGTGCCACATTTATGAATAAGAGGCTATTGGATGCTTAGGAAATCTCACTTCCTCATTCTCTAAGTCTTTCCATAGAGTTTAACTCTATAAGGTTTCTCTCCTATTCCTTTATCCGATGTTCCTTAGGATATGACTACTCGGGGTGTTTATGCTACAAGGAACAAGGGAGAAAATGTTTGTTGTGATGCCAATTAGGGCTATGTGACTTGGTAGATTTGAGATGATAGATTGTGATGTTGTATTATGGTTTTGTGCATTTGATGGTAGAACCCGACTTAGTCATGATGAGTTTTGAAGTATGTTGAAAGAGTTGATGAATATCCTGTTTTAGAAATGCCTAGAAGTATTGAGTGAGTAGACTACTCTAAGAAGGGTAGATGTGTAATTCACCATGGTTTAGAATCAACTTGTGTGATGGATGTAAAAGCTTCGTGATGACTTGTTCCGACCTTGGAGTTAAAATGAAGGATGTTTAGAAGAGTTTGTATAGGCTTACTCCCAAGGTGGAGATGATATGGTTATATAGCAAGGTTGTTGAGTGTTCTTGATATTCATGAATTAGGTTTTATTGAAACTCTCACCATGAGAGGTGTAGTAAGTATGAGAAGTTTAGTCACGGTTTGGTAGGCTCATGTGAGATCTTGAGTGGTGTTAGTAAGGTTACTTGTGAGCTAGATTTGCTTAAAGAGAACCTCTCTAAGTTAGAAGTACCAGTGGGGATCTTAGACCGACAAGTTAAGAAATAGAAGAACAAGGAAGTTGTTCCATAAAGTGGTAATGAGTGTTCTTTAGTAAGGAATTTGGTTAAGAGTGCTACTTGGGAGGCCAAGGGCCAATGAGATGTCCTGATATCCTCATCATTTTCCATCTATTCCTATTCTAGCTTGAGATGATAAGTTCCTCTTCATTGTGTTATGTGTTGGAGTCATGTGTGGTTGTGTTGCCATGATTTCCTTATGTGCATGTTCATGAGAAAGCTTAGGTCTTGATAGAAATGACTTATGTGCATTGTTTTCCTCATGTTGTAGTGCATTTGAGTCAAATTGCATATAGACTTCATAAGATGAATTAGTGAGCATGCCTTAGTTTGGAGTTGAAAGAGTCCTCATTGAATAAATGCTTTCTGAGAGTAATTTGCTTTTATCCCCATGAGTGTGTGTTGAGCATGTTCTAGCTAGGAGATGGTAGTTCCTCCTTGAAAATGAATAGATATAGAATTTCATGCACTTTGGGTTGGTAGAAGTAGTTCCTTCTCCCTTGTATTGCATTGAATATGTTTAGCTTGGAATTGAAGTTTTCTTCCTTGGTTGCGTGCATTTAGATGTAGTGCATGTATGATGGGCTGCTAGTCTAGAGTTGTGACTTTAAGAAGTGTTTAGAATCATCATTCGAGGACGAATGATCCCAAGGGGAGATATTGTAACACCCCGAAAACTAGTGAACTAAACTAGGGAGTTGTAGAGCCTTGTGCTAGAGTTTTAGAGTTTGATATGAGGGATAAAATCATAAAAATCATTCCCGTACTTAGAATGAGGGTTTTAGGCTTAGGGCGTCAATTTAGGAGCCCCCAGGACCACCCAAGGAGTCTTTGAGGAGGACCCTAAAATAACCCCAAAACTGCCCAAAATTATTGACCCACAGAGGGACCTACGCCCGTAGAGTGGTCCACGCTCCATGGGTGGTGCCTCGTGGATCAAAGAAAAGTTAAGGAGCTGCAGAACCCAACCAAAGAAGCACTAGTACGGTCCGTGGGTCCATCCACGCCATGTAGATGAGGGTCGTGGATGGGGCCTGCAATCTGCCTCAATCTCGGCCAAAAGACAAGTTAGCTTAGGTAATTTCTATTTTAGTTAGTTTAATGTAGGGTCGGTTTATATTGTTTTAGTAGACCTATATAAGGGTTATTAAGCTAATAAATAACCCTTAACAGTTCATAAAAATCCCCAACCCAAATCATAACTAACTTTCCCCCAAATAATTCTCTCTTTAAAACTACATTGAAAAAGAAGGAGAAGGTCAAGTCTAGGTTCAAGGAGCAGCCTTTTCTATTCAATTTCGTGATGAATCTTCAAAAGGTATGTTAGCTTATTCATCTATGGGTTCTTCCACCCATAGAACCCCCCTAGATTTTCTTCAAATTGTGAAGAAAAACCCTAATCTAGCTAGGGTTTCTTCCTACATTGTGGGTAGTGCTTGAGAATAATTCCAATCTAGTGGATAATACTTAATTGTGATTGATTTAGTATTGAATTGTGATATTATGATGAATTTATGTGATTTTTATGGTTAACCCTAGCCTAATTGATGAATTTGGTATTATGTGGGTTTATGCCATGAAAGGTGAACTTGATGATTCTTAGGTGATCTTCTAGAATTAGTGCTATGAGTAGTAATTGATTAAGAATACAAACATATAGACATAAATGTAATTTGAAGAATGTTAATATGATGGATCTTGACTAGAAAAGTTGAAGTTGAACCTTTATGATGAATTATCACTAGAATCACCTAGTAATGAAGAATATGATTAGAATACCTTGAGAACTAGGTAAGAATGTTGATTGTAGAAGTGATGTTTTGAGAATAGGGCTTGTAGTCATGAATGTTAATCACTAGGGTTAGAGAGTAAAGCTAATATGACTACCTATAGATGCCAAGGCTTTGAGAGTAAAATCTACATGTGAAAAAAAGGCTAATAAATAGAAGTGTGATGAAAGACCCTTTTCTAGCTAATTCACCCTATGAATAATAGATGGTAGGAAGTGATAGAATAACTTGAGTCATGATGATATCCTTGTCTAATGTAGAATTCTAGACATGATATTGGGCATGAGTATGAACTTGACATGAAAATATCTCTCACATAGTGATAGTTCTAGGGTTTTAAGGGAAAATCTAATATGATGAATTATGTATATTAAGGCTCCAAGAGTGAAGTTTATGAGACAATGGTAGACTATTATATAGAATGGTTATGATAAGACCTTACCACCAAATTTACCTCATAAAGGTTTGGATGCATAAAGTGATAGAATCACATGGGTTAGGAGGATATCCATGTCTAGTGCTTAGACCCTAGGTGGGATGATTGAAAGTAAGAACTGAACCTCAAGGAGGTGAAGTATGAGATTAGGCTTGTAGTAAGTGAACTACTTGAATTATGAATATATCAATGTCTAATGTAGTCATTCTAGATGTGTTGATTTAATATGAGTTTAGACCTTAGAAAGGGGATAGATATGACAGTGTGCATGTTGTATAAAGTTTAGTACATGCTTTAGAGACACTTTGAGAGTGAAGTAAATATGCTCATGACCTAGTTATAGTGTTGTTGAAAGGTTAATTCCATATACACACTTAGGCATGAATATCATGATAAAATGTGAAAGGTTTGTCACATATAGTGATTCTAAAATTTGAAGACTAGTCTCACCTATTGAATCTAGGAGCTTTAGTATGAATTAGGTTGGATTGAGTGTCAAGACATTCTTCCACAACCATGACCTTAAGTCAAGACTTAATGTTAACTCAATCGGTCTTAATGCCTAGCACCGAGTGGATATGAATATGAGATGGAAGCTTTTACACTAGTTGAGTCCGGCTTCCCTTTGAAAGCTTTTACAGTAGTTGAGTCCGGCTTTCTAAATGGGTTCCTTTTACACTAGTTCAGTCCGAGTTCCCAAAGTAGGTATCTCATGAGATGGAAACCTTCTACCATAGTTGAGTCCGAGTTTCTAGAAACAATCTCCTTATCCCATAACTATGTGCCCACATAGGTAACTTAGCTATTGGTTTCACCCAAGCTATGAGTATATTTCTACCCTCGGCAAGTAGAGCAACCCCTTTTCGGTGTGAGGTAGACACTGAATTCCATGCTATCTCACATGGTCTATGTCAGTTAAGGCTTATGTCCCAAATAGTGTAGTAGTAGAAATAAGATTATGAGTTGTGAACTATGGGTACTTAAGAAGCTTACTTAGTATTGGTAGTGTATGTGATCTTACTTATGCATTGCACAAGTATGCTTTAAAGGTATCTATGGTATATTATTTTTCTTGTTTTTATGATTTGTGCTTATGGTGTATGTTTGATGGATTGTTGCTATAGTTGCCTTCCATGATATAATTGAATAAAGGTGAGAGATTCCCTTGGTTATGAGAAGTAAGCTAGTAATGAGACCAAAGGAGGGTAAGTATAACTATGTTGACTTCAAGGTTATGCTTAGTGTGAAGGGTAGTATGGGATGCCTTTCATGCATTGCACAAGTGTGATTTGAGGTTACTTAGGAGTATATTGACCTTATGGTAGAAGAGTCTAAAGCTTGACTACTAATAATGGCTATGTTCAAAATGACCAAAAGGGATACTTAGCTTGGATGGTATTATGGGATGTCATTCATTCGTTGTACAAGTGTGTTTTGAGGTTACTTGAGAGTGGTCTTATCATGATGTGAATGACTAAGAGTTGAGTAATGATTATATGATTCTTATGTTGGAGACTTTGCTTATTATTATGATATTGTCTCTTATGCTTGTAGTTTATGTTTCATGAAGTATTTCATATGATTATGGATTATGTCTTATATTGACTAACCCATTTCTTATGCTCTTATGATTATGCTAGCTAACATATTTAGTACATTTTGTACCAACGCATACTTCGCCTACATTCTAACCAAATGTAGGGTTTCAGAGATTAAGTTCCATTCTTGAAGCTAGGTTTCTAAGGAGTAAAGGAGTTGAAGATTTGGTGAGTCCTCATAGCTTCGAGGACAAACCCACTATTTCCTTTATGTCTTTTATTTCATATTTTGAGACTATTCTATGGGTTGTGTCCTAAGAGTTTTATTCAAAGTTGTATTAGATGGTTTGAGACAAAGTTTTAGAAAAAGGCTTCCGCTTATTTTTAATAAAAGACTTCGATTGTATGGTTAAAAGTTTTAAATTTTCCAGACTTTTCTATTATCTTATGTTCATGATATGCTATGAGGCTTGTATGAAGCTCTTCTGAGTCTTGTACGCCGTGTTACGTCCGTGGTGTAGGCTCGGGTCGTGACATTTCCCTTCTTACCAAACCTCATTACCCCCTTTATGGGTTAGATTTTTAGGTAAACCCAATCATTAACATCAAACTCTAGATCCCTTTTTCTCACATCGGTGTATGACTTTTGTCTACTTTGAGTAGTTTTCAACTTTTTCCTTATAAGCCAAACTTTCTCTATTGCATCTTGTACCCATTTGGGACCTATTAGGGCAACTTCACCCACCTCAAACCATCTTATATGATATCTACACCTCCTACCATATAAGGCCTCAAATGGATCCATCTACACCTCTTAGTCATTCTCGTGTCTACTGTTGCTTCTGAATCGACATTTAGCACTAGCGGAAGGTTGATAAGTCCACACCGCATTAGACTCCATCCTACTACTTTGGAAGCTTTGATGTGTGCTTGCAACTTGGTTATGGAATGAAATAAATGGTAACTAACTTTTCAATGACGTGTTATTTTAATAATTTTTCCAGTTCTTAATACTTTAACCATATACTTTTCTTCTTAGGTTTGACTTCAAGCATTGATAGAGTTTGATGTGACCTTTCTTGATGAAGAAGAAGAGCCGGATTCAAGTTGTAGACCATTTGAAATGCCATGATAGTCGATAGAAGAGATTGTTGCTTTTAATCTTTTGTTTTATGAATTGGTGTTGGTTTAAGTTATAAAGATTGTTGCTTTAAGTTATAAAGACTATTGCTTTAGATTTACTATTTGGAATCCTTATTGTTGTAACAGGGCATGGCCTCGTAGGGAGTCTTTTGATTTTGTTGAATATGATTAGTATTTTTTTGTTGCTGTAATATCCAAGAATGTGATTAGCAATCTCAATTGTTGAATTCTTGCCATTTTGGTAAATTATGATCTGCAGGCTTCAAGATCTTTCTGCCCATGAATATTTTTTATTTGTGTAAAAGAGTTTGTTGCTTATGGGATTACAATCTTATTAGTTATTAGTAAAGAAAGATAAGTATAGAATTTGTCCAGTATCAATGACTATAAGAGATATATATTGAGGATTGGAAGGTAAAGTGCTCAAGAGTTCAAAAATTCTTGGACTTCATATGTGGAGTTCGATGGAAATATATGTTCAGAATCATTTTTGGTGTTTCAACTTGTCTGTTCATATAACTGTGAAGAATTTCTTTTTTTTTTTTACAAATATAACAATGTTAGTTAAAATATGTTAGTGGTTTTAATGATTTTTAGTCAATTTGATGATATTTTAATCTTCCAGGTGTCGGCATTGAATAGTTCATGTGATTTAAATAGGTTCAAAAGAACATTAAAGCTATGCGGAGGGGGGGGGGTTATGAGGAATGAGCAGGGCGGGGGAAGAAAAAATAATTGTGCTATGCGGAGCGAGGTAAAGACTTTGCGGGTTTAAGCCCCACCCTCCCATTTTCCATCCATAATCATATTGGTTTTTGCCCTAAAAGCTAACTGAAATATAAAAAAACTTAATTGTGGGTCCCATTCTTGGTGGACCCTTTCTTCCCCCCTTTTTCTTTTTCTCCATTTTCCTTTTTCCTCATTTTTTTCTCCAATTTACAATTGATTTATTCTTCTATTCACTGCCAAAATCCTCTGTTACATGCTAAACTTTCTTCAAATTTCAGAACAATGTTTGTAAATTTTTATTTTCTACCTCTGTTCCTTCAGTTTTACCACCCTGATTTATGGATATTGGGGTATTTGTAAATATGTTGTCGGTTTTAACACTCAACTCCTACTTATTTACAAGAGGCACATGTTTTATTTTATTGATGATTGATATTCGAATTCAGACTAATTTAGATTCACACCACATAAGATCAAGAAGTTCTCTGTATCATGGGTTCTTCATGGATTAGTCGATTATACAACAACAACAACAACATACCCAGTGGA
The DNA here is from genome assembly GCA_029582605.1 of Solanum gracilifrons. Lineage (NCBI taxonomy): Eukaryota > Viridiplantae > Streptophyta > Magnoliopsida > Solanales > Solanaceae > Solanum > Solanum gracilifrons. The sequence continues at coordinate 1,173 of JAJOOH010024534.1, read as the reverse complement.
ATCCCACTAGGTGGGGTCTGGGGAGGGTAAAGTGTACGCAGACCTTACCACTACCTCGTGGAGGTAGAGAGGCTGTTTTCGGAAGACCCTCAGCTCAAGTGTAACCAAGCCAAGTAAAGGAAGAGAATTATATAAAGCATAACATTCAATAAGAAAAATAGTGCATAATCAACAAAGGGGGCAATACATCAAGAAAATAATGTGAGAAGTGAAACGCAGTAAACAACATAAGGCTATAGGAATCACAGACAAGAACTACAAGTGTAAGGCTAAGACTACTACAAACGCTAACAACCCATACCCTCGCCAGGAAAGATTAGCATGAAGTTGATTAAGATTTCTTATTTAAAAATTATATAGAAGTAACTTGTTTATTACATTCAAAGGTAGTTTTATGAATAAATTTTAAAGGTTCTATAAGATGTCTTGTGATTTCGTCTTGTATGATTAGTGAAAGATCATAATCATTTCTTATCATTTTGTTATGTGGTGAGTAAATTAAAGTGATCGATTGATTGGCTAATCACCTGACACTACCCTACCACCTAAAGTTTTACAAATATTGTTTTGAAATTTAAAGAAATTTTAGTATGTAAGAGAGGATTTAGCAGTGAATAGAACAACAAATCAATTGGAAATTGGAGAAAAAATGGTGGGAGAAAGAAAATGGAGAAGAAGAAATGGAAAAAGAAAAAGGGAAGAAGAAAGGCTCCACCAACTATGGGACCCACAATTAAGTTTAACGGTTTTTAATTTTTCAGTTAGTTTTTAGGGCTAAGGATCAGAATGATTCTCTTTTTATATACATTAAAGACTATTTAGATTAGGTGATATATGTAAACGACCAAAATAATTCAACCCCCATACATGAAAAACCATTTTGATCACTTTCTCGTCCTCCCTCCCTTTTTTATACTATTAATTGTTAAAGGAAGCTTGAAGCCTGATGGAGCATGTCAACGGAATAGGTCTATTAAAGTTGGCTGGCGAGTTAGAGTTAGATTCATACTAGGACTAGATTGTTAAATCCTAAGTTATGTACGACTAAGCTATTGTATAGTGTAGGAGTCGACTAGGATAAAGTATTTGAGTTATAGTAAAATACTACTCATGTAAATAATATATTTGTGTTGTAGTAGGATTCCTATCATAACTATAATATGACTCTTCTCC
>JAJOOH010024533.1:0-11742 GCA_029582605.1 Solanum gracilifrons | reverse complement strand
CAGTTTACCCAAATCTTCCATGCTCAATCCACCAGGACCGCCTAGAAGAAACTTGGCTCCCACTAGCACATGGAGACTTTTCAACTTGTTCAGAGAATTGTAGCTTATGTCAAGATGACGCAAGTTAATCAACTGAGAACTGTAGCTTATGTCAAGATGACGCAAGTTAATCAACCTCTCCATCTGCAGCGGTAGCTCCTCAAGATAATAACAATATGACAAGAGAAGTGTCTCCAAGTTATACAATACACAAATGGAATCTGGCAACTTTTTAATCTTTGTCCAAGAAAGGTCCAAAAATTTCAGGAGCTTTAATTTGATAAAAAATGTCATCCGGCAACTCCACAAACGCATAACCTGACAATGATAATGCCCTTAAGGATGTAAGTCTTGTCAATATGTTATGCAGCACCCTCTTGCTTAGCTGATGTGAGGAAAAAATATTGACTGGAAGCAATGTCCTCAGCTGCTCTGATTTGGAGAGTAGTTTCAATTTCTCAAATTCACCATCTGTTCCCGTGGAATAGGACATATGCTGACTTTGTTCCAACATATGAGATCCTTCATTCTCTTCCAACCTAATACAAAGTTTTGAAGATGCAATTTGGGCCAAATCATTCACAAGGACATGCAATAAGAATTTATCTACGTCTCTTTCAGAATACGCTGGAACCATTTTGAATAGTGATCTTGATCTCAACTCAAGAAAGTATTGATTACCTGAACGAAACTGTTGTACAAGACCATTAGCTATCCACAGGTGAATAACTTGGTCTTTGCAAAATTGATAATCTTTGGGATATATTGCACAAAAAGCAAAACATCGCTTCAAATCTGGAGGAAGATCATTGTAGCTCAACATCAACGCTGGTAATATACCATTAAAACAACTTGGCAGCTCCCATATTTCACTTCTTAAAATGTCTCTCCACTCATCCACCTCTGATTTTCTACGTAAAATACCAGCAAGTGCCTTCAGAGCTAAAGGCAACCCTCCGCACTTGTCTGCAATTTTTTTCCAACCTCTTCCAATTCTGGATGTTCCTTAGGATCCCTATTTTCTAGTGAATGTCGTTTGAATAAATCCCAAGAGCCTTCACTAGATAGAGTTCCCACGTTGATTGCTCCACTACCCATCATCAAAGCAACACTCTCCTTACGTGTAGTTACAATGATCTTACTTCCCATATGTCCTTGTACAAAAAGATTTTTCAAGTCATCCCACTCATGATAGTTATCATTCCACACATCATCAAGGACAACAAGAAACTTCTTACCCTTCAGGCTTCCCTTCAATTTGACCTGTAGCTGATTAAGATTGTCGTCATCCTTTAAGTCAAATGAGCCAACTTCTTGAAGTAACCCTTTTGGCATTCTGAAAGAATCATATGCCTCAGAAACACAAAACCAAGCTTTCAAACCAAAATGGTGCTTCACCTTCTCATTATTGTAAACCGCTTTAGCAAGTGTTGTCTTACCCACGCCGCCCATTCCAACAATAGGAACTACAGTCAGTTTTTTCCCACATGCATCTTCAGACATTAAACGGTCAATCAAATCCTCTATTTCGCTCTGCCTACCAAAGATATCAGAATCATCAACCAAAGAAGTTGAAGGTGTTCTAGTTTCTTGTTTAATCGAACCAAAATACTCCTTTAAGCCAAGGCGACCAATTTGTTTTTCCAACACCTCCAATGTTTCAATGGTTTCTTCCAACTTGTCCTTTATGTTAAGAAAGAAACCATCACTTACTTGCTGGTTGCTTGTTTCTGCAAGATTTTGATGCTGACCTTCAACCTTAAGTCTCAAATCCTCATAATTGACCTCTTCCATTAAGTTTTCAGTAGAGTCGACAGCATGTCGAAACTCATTAAGCCACTGGCTCACAAATTGATTTGATGTCTGCTTATTCTCTGCATCACTTAGCACAGCTTGAAGACCAAGCAAAGTCATTCTTATCTTCTTTAAGAGACGAACATCATTCTTATGCTTCTGAAACATGTTGAGTATCTCACCCTGAGGTGCAAGCCTATCAAAGAGAACATTCAAAGCTGAAGAGAGAAATGCACCACCAACTGCTAAGCCAACCTCCATTTCTGAAATCTGAAAATCAAAACAAGAATGATTTTGAGAAGATAAAATGTTTATATCTTCAATTTCCTTTACCTGTTGAATGCTAAAGAGTAACTTGCAAACAAGAATGATCACTGATTTCTCTTTCTCTCTCTTTTGCTGCTAATGGTCTTACTTATAATTCTCTTTTCCATAATTATGACTTTTCACCCAACAACAAGAGTCAATAATGGGCTATTTTTTTTATTGGGGTTGGAGTGGGAGGAGATGGACAGCCATAGAAGGAAAAAATAATCAAAACTCCTTTCCATGAGTGTGACTTTTCACCTAACAAGAATGAAAAATATGGTTATGATGGGAAAAAAAGGTATCTATAATTTGAGAGAATACATCAAATACTCTTAAACTTGGCAGCAAAACTTACTTTAACACTTTAATTACTTGGGCATTTAAATACTCCTTATTAGAACTTCGAAGTGAATTTGAAACCACCCTTAGATTATAATACCACTCTCACTTGTCACATCATAGCCATATAAGTGACACAACATAGCCATGTCAGTAGGGTGTGCAAAAACCGAACTGATCGATAAATCGAATCGAAAAAGTGTTGTTGGTTTATTATCCTCGAGTTATTGGGTTAACTGTTTTTTAATGGTTTTATAAAAAAAAATCGGGTTATGGGTTCGGTATTGGTATTTAATATTGGGTTATTGGGTTAAGCGATAACTCATTAAGACTATAGTAATTTACTACTTTTATTTGTACATAAATATAAATGTTAATCTCAATATCTTACTAGTTATGTCTTTGTCATTTAGCCTTTAATTCACACTTCACTGTGACTTTTTGAGTTCACAGCTTCACATTATACAAACAGTTAAAACCTAACGTAAGAACTTTGTTCCTCTTAATTTCTCTGTGTGTTACACCTGTATAGTTCTTTTCATGTTTGCTATTATTATTTTTAGTTTATGAGCATTTGTAAAGTTACATTATTCTTGTCAAGTCAAATTATCATATATTTATTTATCAGCATTTACTTATTGGTTAAACAGAAAACCGAATTGTTAAGGACCAAAATCGCTAAACCAAAAACCGATAAAAAATATCTTATTGGTTTGGTCATTGGTTTAGCATATTTAAAAACTGAAAACCAATAAATCGAACCGATAATACATAAAACCGAATTGAACTGACCGATGCACAACCCTACATGTCAGCACCACGCCATTAATTAATTTTTTATTAATTTTTTTCACAATTTTTTTCTTTAACGCTTCTTAAAATTAATTACACTAATTAATTAATTAAAAATACATTTTCAAAAATTAAAATTTAAAATGTGGACCCATTTTTATTCCCCCCCCCCCCGTAAAAAAATTCTGCCCCCAACCACCCCCTTCACTTCTTCTTCCTTCTTTTTCACCATTTCTAGCTTTTTACCGTTTATCTTTTTTCTAAGAATTGTTTGCGTGTTATTCTTATTTCGGAAAAGGGTCCAAACTATCATTTAACTACATGAAATTGAACAAAAAACGCTTCAAGTTAATAGTTGGTCCAAAATGTCCTTTTCCTAATAAATATATTAATATATATTTTTTTCTTTTTAATCATATTTTATTCCTAATAAAGATATTACTATTAAACAATCCAATTTTTGTCTCTTTTATTTTAAAATCACATTAACTAATAAATAAGTAGGAAATAATTTTTTTCTACTTTCATTTTAACCGTTAAAATAGAATAACTTCATGTACCATTTTAACTGATAATATAGGTCATATATATAAGATCATATTAACCCTATCATTAATTTTTATTTAGATAATGATAAAAAAAAATAGAAGATATTTTTATATCTTAATCATTTCCAAATTGAAGTATTAGGATAAACATTTTCTAATTAAAAAAATCATCATCATTAGAAAAAGAATGTGTTATAAAAAAAATTATTTCGAAAAAGGATATTTTTGACGTATTAAGTAACATTAGTGACATTTTTTAATCAAACTATTGACAGGCAAAAACATTTTTAGACCAAACTATTAATTGATAACTAACTCCATGTATCTTTTTAACTGATCATATAGGTCATATATAAAAGATCATAGTAACCCCATTAATATTCAAATAAAATAGAAAATACTTTTATATCTTAACCTTAATTGAAGTAGGATAAACATTTTCTAATTATAATTATCATCGTTAGGAAAATAATTTGTTCTTTTCTTAAAAAGAATAACATATTTATTTCAAAAAGACATTTTTGACCCATTAAACAACATTAGGGTTACTTTTTGACCAAATGTTAACAGTAAGGGCAGTTTTAGATCATAGTATTAATTGATGACATTTTTATTCAATTTCACATAGTTAAAGGATATTTTTTATTTTTTTTTATGTTCCTATTTTAAAAAGGAAAAAAGGAGTTAAGAACCTATAGTTTGGCGGGGACCATATACCACCAAATTCACATATATTTCTATTGGAAATGAAACTTTCACCAACTGAGCTAAAATTTTATCGTCCATCAAGATTTTTTTTAAATTAAAACTCGCTAATAGTCGGGGCCAGATAATTCATTGTTCAGATGCTTTAAGATAGATGTGTCAAATGAGCGGATTGAATTGAATTAGGGCAAGTAAAATTGGAATGAGTTAATAAATAAACGGGTTAATAGCTATTTGGACCGAATGAGTTGAATTGAAATAAACTAAATGCAGGTCCCTCTGACTTTCTTCCACATGTACTTTACATATTCTGTTAGAGACTCGGTGTTCGTTATCATATCTACGTATTGTCATTGATAGAAAAAGCTTCTAATTTGTTAATATTACACTTTGCTATGAACTTCCTACACAAAATTATTACTCCCAATGCCAACATGATTTAACAAGAGCAAATAATTAACAAACTAAGAGAAGTAATGAAAAATAAATATCGATGTAAGAACTTGCAAGCCTGAAGAAAGAAATACACCACCAACTACTAAATATGTGCAAACATTCAAGGATAGTGCAAATAGAATGTATCCTGCATTAAAAAGATTTTCTATAGTGACAGCAGATCTTCGTTCTACTGTGAAGCTAGCAAAGTTTCATTCTTGGCATGGGATATTTGATGCTTAATTACGAGAACTTAAATTTCAATTATACATGGTTACATAAGCTACATATGATGTCTTTCACAATTGAGATGTGAAATTAAAATGTGGTAAGAGCATAAACCAATAAGCAATGAGAAACTAATCCATACCTCCCATCCAAGATATATGCAATTCTATAACGCACAACATTTAGAATCTATAATATCTAATTCTAACAATGGAAGTTTTCATATCGAACTGAAGATGATTTCTTGGCTTCAATGTGGCAATAGACACTCAATGTTGCTCAACAAGATTTTTAAAAAGGGAAAGCTAAGTGAAGTACACAAAAATAGAAAGCTTGTGAGGAAAAAGAATAACTTACATTTGTTTTAATCATTAAAGGCATTCCCAATCGATCTCTATGTTCGAGATATGAGCACTTTCTGGCCAATAATATTCCCCCTTGTCAAATTCTAGTAGTGGTTTGAGCAATGGGTAGTCGGAAACATATAGTTCAGAGAGGGAAGAGAGCATCCCTTGTATGGATTTGAGATTAGGACAATCCTTGATGATCAGCTTAGATAGGGAAGAGGGCATCCCTTTTACGGGAAGGGATTGGAAATTCGGGCAATCCTCAATGATCAGCTCAGAGGGGGAGGAGGGTAGTGCTGATTCAGGAAGTGATCAGAGCTCATGATGGCGAGATAAATGTAGCTCATAAAGAGATGAGGGAAGCCGCCCTTGTTCCATTATTGACTGAATTTGAGGTAAATCAGCCATATATAGATATTCAAGGGAGGTGAGGCTTTTGAGAACTTGGCTGCTTAATGTTTTCAGATTGCGTATGGTAAGTCATTGAATAGAGCAAGGCAACTCCCAATGTTCTATCTCTTTGTCACTGCCATCATGTGCAATCACTAACTCTCTGAGACAGGGTAAACGCCACACCTTTCGACCATTCACCAGTTTCGTGTAATTACAGATCTCAAGTACTTGTAAATTGAAGGGCAATTCTCCTTCAGGAAATGACACTGTTTCTGGACAATTCCACAGATTCAGTGTTTTAAGAGATGGAAGGAGTTGCTGCATACGTTCTGGCAGCCACTTCAGCTTTGAACAGTTGAAAATACACAAATACTTCATCTGTGTCCCCGAACATGCCACCAAAGTTGTTTCAAGATTCTCACAATTCCAAATATGGAGACTTTCAGTGGCAGTAGGAATCAAAAAGCTAGTAAGGTTGGGGCAATGTTGTACCCTCAATTTGCGTGCTCTCGGTAGCAAGTCACATTCTTGCAGTGTCAAATCCTCCAGAAACATGTTAGAATAACTCATCTCACAAACTGGCTGCTCCAATTTCAATTTCTGGCAACGAGATATCCGTATTGTCTTCAAGTTACTCGGCAGAATGCTAAAAGGTAAGGAGGTAAGAGAGTTACAATGAGCAACAGATAATTTAACAATTCTGTCAGCCTGCATTCCCCGAAGTTGGGATGCAAACAGTGCAGCGTCGTCGAAAAGAGGTGTCCTTGAAATGTTCAATTCTGTCAGAGAAGAAAGATTTTCAGGCAACTTTCCCATCAACTTGCAATTGAAAGCTTCTCAAGTTTTGGGAACTCGCCACTTCCTAGTATGTGCCATTGCTTCCACTCTGGCATCTTTACAAATTCAAGCTTTTCGAGAGAGTTAAAAGGCTTTTTGGAGGATAAACTACCATAAAATTCTTCCGTCACCTCTGTTATTCGATGCATCTCTCTAATTGAAAAGAATTTCAAAGACGGAAGCTGTCCTAGTTCTGGCAAGGAATCACAGTCCTTGCAATTGCCAATAGACAATTTCACTAGCTTAAAAAAGGAATGATCAGCTAGCCAATTTGGAAATTTTGTCCCTCTATATCCGGTGATTTTGACTTCTTTAATGTTTATGTTTGGTTGTAGCTCATCAAGTATGTTCTCTTCCAGTTTGTGAATTGTCAGCACTACTACTTTCACTCCACCCCAAAGATAATTATCAACATGTTCCTTTCCCCTCATCTTTGCCTTCCGAGCTTCCCTTCTATCAACCACATTTTGCAACTCTAGAATTGATAGAGATCCATACAAGTTATGTACTTCACCCAAATCTTCCATTCTCGAACCACCGCCACCACCTAGAAGAAACTTGACTCCCACTAGCACTTGCTCAGATGTAGCGGCATCTTCAACCGATAAGTGTTGCTTATGTCAAGATGATGTAAGTTGATTAGCTTTTCCATCTGCAGCGGTAAATCCCCAAGACTACTACAATGTAACAGGAGAAGTGTCTCTAAGTTATACAACACACAAATGGAATCTGGCAACTTTTTTATATCCGTCTGAGAAAGGTCCAAAAATCTGAGGAGCTTTAATTCGATAAACAAGTCATTTGACAACTCAACAATCTGGTAATGAGACAATGACAGTACCCTCAAGGATCTTAGTCTTGGAAGTATGTTAAGCTGCATCCTCTTGCTTAGAGGGTAACAATTTTCGAGATCAATACATGTCGGAAGCAATGTCCTCAGCTGCTCCAATTTGTAGAGTGGTGTCAATTTCTCAAAGTCACCATATCTCATTGAATATGATAAGTGCTGACTTTTTTCCGACATGTGAGAACCTTGGCTCTCTTCAAACCTGATACAAAGTTTTGAAGATGCAATTTGGGCTAAATCGTTGACAAGATCATGCATTAAGAATTTCTCTATGTTCCCTTCAGAAGGATTTGAGACCCTTTCGAATAATGATCTTGATCTCAACTCAAGAAAATATTGGTTGCCTGAATCTTGAATTATTTCATCTTTATGTGGTACGAGACCATTGGCAATCCATAGATGAATAACTTGTTCTTTCCTAAATGGATAATCTTGAAGAAATATTGCACAATAGGAAAAACATCTCTTTAAATGTGCGGGAAGATCATTGTTGCTCAACACCAACGCTAGTAATATGTCATTGTGTGGCAGCACAATGTTTATTTTACCTGTTGAATGCTAAGAGTATTATGTGATCAAGAATGATTTCTCTCCTTCTCTTTTGCTACTTGTCTTGCTTGTAATTAGTACAACTATGTTTTATCTACACTCTACAGCTGACAGCCATAGAAAAAAAGAAGTAGCAAAACTGTCCTTTTGCCCAGGGTCGTCTTAACCCCTAGGCCACTAAGCCCATCGCTTGGGGTCCCCATTTTTAAAAAACAATTACTTATATATGTTATTTAAAATATATATATATATATATATATATGTACTATGAATGTTATGATTTCTACTAAGGAAATTGCATGAGATGAAAATAATCCTGAATTTCGTAAGAAACAATTTGATGAAAATGTGGATAGCGAAATCACAAAGTCCCTTGAAGAACCTTTTAGAATTGATTGTTTTATTTATGTAGAGTAGATCAAACTATTTTTTCACTTCAAAATAGATTTGAACCAATTGAAGCATATGGAAATATTTTTGATTTCTTATTTAGTGGTAAAATATTGAGATCACTAGATGATGAGAATTAAATAAAAATATTGTCTTAACCTTGAACTTTCTTTATCATGTAATAGTTATTCTGATATTGATGGTTTAGATTTATTTTTTGAATTAAAAGTGTTAAGGAAAATAATACAAGTAGAAGATAATGATCTAATTAAAATACTCAATCAAATAAAAAGACTTGATTCGTTTCCAAATACACATATTGCTTATAGAATAATGTTAGCAGTTCATGTATGTTGACTTAGCCAAAAGAAGTTTTTTACGAAATTAATATTGATTAAATCTTCTTTAAGATCAACAATGTCTAAAGAGAGATTGAATGAATTAGCTATATCATCATTTGAAAAGGAATTATTAAAACAAATTGATTATAATATAGTACCTAATGACTTCACATCTAAAATAGCTAGAAAAGTAGATATTAAATAAAAGTATATATGATGGGGAAAAATAGGGTAAATTACATAAATCTCATAGTTTTAATATGAAATTACAATCTATCCCTAATAAGTTTCTAATTACATTAATTCCTTAAGAATTAAAAAAATCGGATACAATAATTGAAGCTCGGATACATTAATATGTAGCTCGAATACATTAAAAACTAGCTCAGATACATAATATGTAGCTCGGATACATTAAAAACTAGCCCAGATACATAATATGTAGCTCGGATACATTAAATACTGGCTTAGATACATTAATATGTAGCTCGGATACATTAAAAATTAGCTCGAATACATTAAATACTGGCTCGGATACATTAAAGAAAAAAGGGATTTTGGAGATTTTTAAAAGTAATAGGGGATAATGGAAATAAGTGAAACAAAAAGGTGTGTATTTTTGTAATTTGTCCAAAAATATTAGGGCCCCTCTCTTAAGTTTCGTTTTAGGCCCCCAATTTGTTGAGTCGGCCCTGCTTTTGCCCAACAAAAGAATAATGGAATGTGGTTTCTTGACTATTCAAAAATAAAAGAGCTTAATATGAAAGGCGGAATGACCTGAGAGGCACCTGTACATGGCTCCGTTTATCACCTAGACCCTTCAACTCACATCTTTGTCAACTGAACACTTAAAGTTACTATTATTGCACTTTGCATGATGACATAAAAAAAGGCATTTGCTAATATATTACAGAGATTGAGAATAGAAAGCAAACATTAGTAGTTCTAGTACAACATATATTTTTTTAGAGATTAGTATATAGGGAAAATGCATAAGTACCCCCCAATCTATGCCCAAAATCTCAGAGACACACTTATACACACTAGTATCTATAGAAAACTTCGTTTTACATATTAATTGCTAAATAATACTATAAAGAAGTTGTATGTTTTAGTAGAAATTACCAGTAAATTATAGTTTTAAACAAGACATTTTCTTTTTCTTATTTTCTTGCTAGAGATAAGGATAAGCCATCTAGTGGTGGATGTGTTTGTATAGTTGGCAATCATAGGGAAAAAAATATTTTTTTATTTTTTCTCTTTTCATATTTTTTTCCTCAATAATTGTTTCATAATGTATCGTCTTGTATTGTATCGTAATTTTATTGTTTTGATGAATACAATGTTTGGATAGATTGTATGTTTCTCTGTCGTTACATAATGTCACATATCCATGATTTGAGTGATAAACCTACAAGAAAAGTAGGGTACGATGTAGAGCTATTATGAAAAGGTAGGATAAAAAATGAAATATGATTATTAAATAATAAATAAAGATAAATGAGATGAAAATATAAAGGTAACAACTCCCATCATTTTTAATTTGTGCCGATAGTTTTGCAAAATCTTACTATTTGGTTTTCTAATTGTATAAATTCAGAATTTGTATAATTCGGTCCCTGATTGTATAAATCCAGAATTTGTATATACTTGCCCTAGATATTTGTATACGATTTATGAATAAATTCATAATTAATTATCCTGTTTGTATATTGGCAAACGAAACATACAAAAATTCCTAAATGTATAAATACATAATTTGTATATACTTACCATTGTTGTATATCACAAGAGAAATATACAAATGGGCAAGCGAAATATACATATTGCAGCCTCCATTTGCATAAACTTACCCTGTTTGTATATTTGCAAGCGAAATATACATATTGCAGCCTCCAGTTGCATAAACTTACCATGTTTGTATATTTGCAAGCGAAATATACAAACCACTATCTCCATAGCAAACAAAACTATAGCTATGAGGGCGCAATTACCGAAAATATAGCTATAGAGCCTTATTATGTCTATTTTCTTTGCTATTTCTGAAATTTTCTCTATTTTATTTATATATATAAAGTAACTTTTTAAACACAAATACATAATTTTGATCAAAGCTATTGGATTATATCAAATTCATAACTTTCTCTCTAACTTTGTCCATGTATGGGAAGATTTCCATTAAAGAAAATATAATATAAAGAAGAGAAAGAAAAACTAAAAATAAATAAATTTTAAGCAATATAAACTGAAATACATAGACATCATTTAATCGGTAATAACATAAAGAAATTAGGGGAAAATAAGCAAATACCCCATAAAAGCAAAATAATTACAAACATATACCCCTTTACATTCATACCCCACTAAATAATTACACTATATACCCCGTTTACTAATTTCACCCTTAATGAATGGGGGTATGGACTGTAATTATTTATGAGAGAATGGATTTTTCAGGAATTACTTTTGATTTAAGTATAAACTTGTAATTATTTTAGATTTTATGGCCCATTTATGTAGTTTTCCCAAGAAAATTATGCAAACATATTTCACTCCTCAAAATCTTCCCTGTTTCTTATACTTTTTTATATTCAAAGTACAAGGAATGTCATTCACGGTTCAACAACAATGAATATTTCACGATCAAGAGTATAATACTTTTTAGTAGTGGTTCTTCTTTATCATATATATTAACGATTGAAATACGATTAAAAAATCATTTCAATTTAATAGACTTCTTTCTATATACCAATGAATTTCATTATATTTAGAAATGATACATTGAAAGAATCCGTTAGGTTTTCCAATATCAATAGATTGATAGTTTCTTTCTTGTATCTTTCCAAAGG
>JAJOOH010024532.1:0-10957 GCA_029582605.1 Solanum gracilifrons | reverse complement strand
GTCTAAATTAACTCGTATCTTCGTGGAAAGACAAGGAGGGTGGGTAATAAATTAAGAATGATGTGGTATGTCATATTTTAAGTGTTCAAGGGTTGTATATCAAGTTTTGAAGTTAGGTAAGTTGCAAAAAAAAAGTTGCCGAAAGTTATCATAAGTTTCTTGTTAAAGATTTCTCTGAAATTTGGGTCAAATGTCTTGGATGTTTTGTCCCAATATATAAAGAGTTAGAAGGCCTATCACCCATTAAATTGAAGGCCTATGACTCTAGTTTGCAACACATAAAACCTCGTATCCAACCGACATCGGAGTAAAAAGTTATGAGGGTTTTACTACGGACTGCCGGGGCAGAATCCTGGTCGGGTAAAAACTGTGGTATGTCGGCTTACTCAACACTTTAAGCCATGAAAACATTTCTTTTCACTTCCAAACCAGATCGAAAGCTTAAGAGATGGATCCTATGGAGTTCTTGCATGATGAAGGGTAGTTTCTGACGATTTCTACCATTAAACGTTGCCCCCGTGCCTAGAAACGTGATCTTTACACGTGGTAATCGTTTTTCCCTTCTTTTGCTGCGTTTGGAGCTGGTTTTTGAAGATATAAATTTTTAGTTATTGGTGTTTCTTTAATTTTTAAACTTGGTTAACTAAGGTAATCATCTCGGGACTCTTTTATGATTGTTTTTATGAATTTCTACGGACGTTTCGACAAGTTGGGGCAATATGGCAAATCTGCCGATTTAAGATTAATTATGAACTATTTATAGGTGCGTACTAGCTATGTATATATAGTGTTTGTGAAGCTTAGAACATAAGGAACGACTTTCGTGAAGGAACTACGGTCTTTCGAGAGTTCATTGGAAAGGTATGTTAAGGTTATTCCCTTCGTTCGACATGTTTCCTTAGAGGTAGTTAATATTGGTGATCTTGTAGATGTAATTGTGAGTGGTTGACTGATTGGGTGGTTATAAACCCTCATTTTAGGGACTCATAATCTGTTAAGAACGACCCTAAGTTAGGAACGACTTGGAGATTATTCATATATATTGTTTATAGCTAAATTGCTCGCCTTTAGCCTATTCAATTGTTTGTTGTCGTTCTTGGGGCTATTATGGTTAGTTGTTGAGCTGTGAACGGCTTATGGGGGCTATGATGTTGTCTAATAGGACTATGTTATTTCCAAAGAGGACTATATGTTACCCACGGGGCTATATTGATGCCAAAGAGGGCTATGTGTTGCCTACAGGACTATGTTGATGCAAAAGAGAGCTATGTGCAGCCCACAGAGCTACGATGTTGCCTAAGAGGGCTATGTGGTGCCTATAGGGCTATATCATTGCCAAAAAGGGCTATGTGACTTCTTATGAAGACAAGGGGCAACCGATAGGGGTAGGTAGAGTGATTTGGCACCTTCTGGGCTTTTGGGGGCCTAGGTAGGTGGTATGTTGTTTGAACCTGCCGAGCTTATGAGGGCTTGGTTAGGTTGATGTTTGATCATTTTTGTATTTTTTAGATTCAGTACTGGGTTAGCATGCTTATCTAAAATTTTGATTTCCTTACGTGATTGTTTTTGGTATATTATGATACTTGCTCACTTAGTCTATAGCCTTTCATACTCTGTACATTATTTTGTACTGACGCCCCATTGCCTTGGGGGCACTGCATTCATGCATGCAGGTCCCGACGGATGACTCAGTAGACCTCCTTAGCAGCAGGATTGACTTTTTTCCGATTGGCTAGCCCTTTTCCTCCGAAGCTGTCAGAGTTGGGAGGTTTGTTACCTTTTGTTGTATATATTTTTATGGGTAGGCTGGGGCTCTATCCCGCCAATTCTTACTACTCTTAGAGGCTTGCAGACTAGTGTGTAGGGTGTATAGTTACGTTATGGCCATACTGGCCTAGTTTGTTGGTTTGTTGAAGCTTGTGAGCTGTTTGATGTATTGTCTTGATATATACCTGCTTTCAGTTTTGGTATAGATATCATGGTGGCCTAGACGACCTAATCAGGATTTCTGTGCTAGTTGGCTATTTATTTATATGATCTCCTAGGAGTAGCTGTTTCTTTTATAGATCAGTTGACAAGGGCCTTGCCGGCCGAGGGATTAGTTTTAAGCCGAGATATACTTATTTGTTTTCTTGATTGCGTGTGGCTGCCATGCGCTAGTAGCAAATGGTTCAGCAGGGTCAACTTGGGTTTAAGTTTTGGCATTAGGATCCAGTTGCGCCCCTCAAGTTTGGGGCATGACAAACTTGGTATCAAAGCAACGTCATAGCCTAGGGAGTCTACAAGCCGTGTCTAGTAGAGTCCTGTTTATAAATGGGTTGTGCACCACATTCGATAAGCAAGAAGCTACTGGGCATGTTAGAATGACTATCCTTCTTTTGCTCACCTCGTGCTATAGAGTAATGTCTTAAGGGTTGAAGTTTCTGGCTTATAATTGATACTTGTATGCAGGTAGAGATGACTAACACCAGACATACCACAGCTAGCCAGGGGCTAGATACATCTCCAGGTGAGGGTACCGACAAAGTACCACAGGTGGAGGTAGCCCATTGTGATACCCAGGGAGAGACATCTTCTCTCCCCCCTATAGCTTCTCCACAGTTTCAGGAGCCTCCGAGGGCTACTGATTTTTCGTCTCCACTAACAGTACCACCTCTAGTTCCTCCTATTCTATCTGATCAGGATTTCAAGATTGCAGTATGTATGTTAGTACAGTTAGTAGCTGTACAACGCCAGCCAATTGCGCCAGATGTTGTCGGACCTTCTGAAGGGCCCAGAAGTTTGAGGGTTCATGAATTTCTTACCTTGAATCCTCCACAGTTTACAGGGACCGATCGCAAAGAGGACTCTCAACACTTTGTTGATCAGCTTCATAGGATCTCTAGAGTCATGCATGCCTCAGTGACTGAGTCAGTTGAGTTAGTAGCATTTCAATTGCGCGATGTTGCAGTATTGTGTTACGAGAGTTGGGAGAGATCTAGGGTAAAAAAACATCTCTACCCACTTGGGATAGCTTTACAGAAGCTTTCATAGATCACTATTTGCCTCGAGAGATTAGGGATGGCCGGGTGGACCAGTTTCTGAACCTCTGACAGGGCAGCATGAGTGTCCGAGAGTACGGGCAAATATTTGATTCGTTGGCTAGATATGCACCAGAATTTGTTGATACGATGCATGATAGGGCGCGTAGATTTGTGGGTGGGCTCGACTCAGTCTATATCGATGTTTGTTCTATCGCTGCACTAAATGATAATATAGATATCTCGCGAATTTAGGATTTTGCACAAGGCATAGAGGATCGCCGACATTTACAGTATATGAATGAGAAGGTCGAGAGAGAGAGAGAGATAGAAGAGGGCTAGGCCCACTGGTTCACAGGGAGATTTTCAGGGTGGTCCCAAACCCCGATATTCTATTAGGCCACCGAGACCTCCACCACAGTAGTTCCAGGGTAGTATATTTGATCGTCAGGGACAGTCAGGCCCATGTGAGGGTTCACGAGCATCACGCTCACAGTAACAAAGGGGTTCAGGCCAGGCAAGGACAGCCCCGCCGCGTTGCGCTACTTACGGTATGATGCATTTCGGGAGGTGCAGACAAGGTTCCACATGTTGTTATTCTTGTGGACATGAGGGGCATGGGTGGAGAAACTGCTCGACCATAGGTCAGGGTGGTATATGTCAGTTGATGAAGTCAGTAGTAGGTTCCTCCTCATGAGCACAGTCTACAGGGCGTGGACCCCAAACTTCAGCAGGTAGAGGTAGAGGCGGAGGCAGAGAGGGAGCATCTAGTTCTGGTAGTGGACAGAACCATACATATTCAGCTGACAGGACCTAGAGTCATCACCAGATGTTGTGACATGTACATTTGATTATTTTCTCCTATTGTGTTTATGCTTTGATAGATCCTGGATCTACTCTGTCTTATGTTATGACATTTACGGCGGGGAAGTTATGTATAGTAGTAGAGACATTAGATGACCCTTTATTGTATCTACACCAGTTGGTAAGTCTATTGTTGCCAGGAGAGTCCATCGAGGTTGCATGGTAGAAATTATCGACCGTCAAACCTCTGTCGATCTCGTAGAGTTAAAGATGGTTGATTTCGATGTCATTATGGGTATGGACTGGTTAGCTTCTTGTTATGCTAATGTTGAGTGCTGAACAAAGATTATTAGATTCCACTTTCCAGGAGAGGCAATTCGGGAATGGAAAGGCGTTACAGCAATGCCTAAAGGTAGGTTTATTTCCTATCTTAAGGCGAGGATGATGATTACTAGAGGTTATATTGATCATCTTGTTCATGTTCATGATATAGATGCAGAACCACCGACTCTTTAGTCTATTCCGTTAGTTAATTAGTTTCTAGATGTATTTCCAAACGAGCTCCCTAGTATCCCTCCAGAACGGGAAATTGATCTTGCTATCGATATGCTACCAGGTACACAACCCATATCTATCCCTCCTTATAGAATGGCTCATGCTGAGCTAAAAGAGTTGAAGGATCAGCTGAAAGACTTACTTGAGAAAGGCTTTATTAGGCCTAGTGCTTCACCATGGGGTGCGCTAGTGTGATACGTAAGGAAGAAAGAAGGCTCACTAAGAATATGTATTGATTTCCGACAGCTGAATAAGGCGACTATAAAAAATAAGTATTCCCTTTCGAGGATCGATGACTTGTTTGATTAGTTACAAGGTGCGAAGTGCTTCTTAAAGATTGATTTAAGATCAGGGTACCACCAGATACGAGTTCGGGAGAAAGACGTTCCAAAGACAGCTTTTAGAACCATATATGGACACTTTGAGTTCTTGGTAATGTCTTTTGGATTAACTAATGCACCAGTAGTGTTCATGGACCTGCTGAATAGTATATTCAGGCTGTATCTAGACTTGTTTGTGATTGTATTTATTGATGATATTTTGATGTATTCACGTTCAAAAGTTAATCATGCAAATCATCTGCGAGCAGTCCTTCAGGTTCGAGACTGAGAACTTTATGCAAATTTTTCTAAGTGTGAGTTCTGGTTGGACTCTGATCAGATGCAAGCATTGCTGTTGATACACAAAAGATTAAGACCGTATAGACTTGGCCCAGACCCATAACTCCGACTGAGGTTTGTAGTTTCTTAGGGTTAGCTAAGTACTACAAAAGGTTTGTAGAGGGGTTCTCTTCGCTTTCAGCCTCATTAACAAAGCTGACTAAAAAAACAGCTAAGTTCTAGTGGACTGAGGCTTGCGAGCATAGTTTCCAGGAGCTGAAGGACAGGTTGACATCAACACCAGTTCTAGCATTGCCAAAGGGTTCAGAAGGCTATGCGGTACATTGTGATGTTTTTGGTGTTGGGTTGGGATGTGTTCTAATCCAACATGGTAAGGTTATTGCATATGCTTCAAGGCAGTTTAGAAAGCATGAGAAGAACTATTTGACCCACGATTTAGTATTGGCTGCAGTTGTGCATGCGTTAAAGATCTAACAACATTATTTGTATGGCGTTCATGTTCACATCTTCACAGATCATAAAATCCTTCAATATATCTTTACACAGAAGGAGTTAAATCTGCGACAACGTCGATGGCTTGAGTTACTGAAAGACTACGATGTGGATATTTTATATTATCTAGGAAAGGCGAATGTGGTAGCTGATGCCCTCAGTCGAAGATCTATGAGTATTTTATCCTCTTTAGGTGTTGCGAAGCGTGAGCTAGCGCGAGAGATTTATTAGCTAGCTTGGGAGTCAGATTGTTAGAGGCAGAAGATATACAGCCGTATCATCTCTAGTTGTAGAAGTAAAATCACGGCAACAAGAGGATCTTAGCTTAGAGAAGCTCAGAGCCAAGGGTAATGATCAACAGTCTTTAGCATTTGATATAGCAGGAGATGGAGTTCTTAGATATAACAGTCGATTGTGTGTTCCAAATGTTGCAGAGCTTCGACATAGGATTATGGAAGACGCACATCATTCTCGTTATTCTATTCACCCTGGTTCGACGAAGATGTACCATGATATTAATGAGATCTATTGATGGCACGAGATAAAGAAGGACGTTGCCGAGTTTGTGGCACATTGTCCTAACTACCAACAGGTGAAGGTTGAGCACCAAAAGACCGCTGGGCTAGTTCAGGAGATAGTGATTCCTTTGTGGAAGTGGGAAGCAATTAATATGGATTTTATTATAGGGTTACCTCGATCGCGTCGCAAGTTTGACTCTTTTGGGTAATTATTGATAGACTAACAAAATCAACCCATTTCTTACCTGTCAGGACAACTTTTATGGCCGAAGACTATGCAGGGCTCTATATTACAGAGATTGTTAGGCTACACGGTGTCCCAGTATCTATTATCTCCGATAGAGGAGCACAATTTACCGCCAACTTCTAGAAGTCCTTCCAGAAAGGACTGGGGATACATGTTAATCTTAGTACAACCTTTCACCCTCAGACAGATGGCTAGGCTGAGCGCACAATTTTGACACTCGAGGATATGCTACGGGCGCGCGCGCTATACTTCAAGGGAAGTTGGGATGTCCACTTACCTTTTATTCAGTTCGCATACAATAATAGTTATCATTCCAGCATCGGGATGGCACCTTATGACTCTTTGTATGGGTGAAAATATAGGTCCCCCCTCGGATGGTAAAAGATGTAGAGGTGTATACCACACTCACGAGGGACTGAGAAGTTGACGAAGTAGAGAGTTAAATGAGAGGCTAGAGTCAAAGGCGAACCAATGAGCTTCTCAGTTAATGAAGAGCTTCCCTTGATGTGAGCAGAAATTCGAGGTAGGTGAGTCAGGTTTGATTAGACCCGACTTAGTACAACAGACAGTGATGCAGGTTAAGCTCATTTGGGAGAGGTTGCTAACAGCTCAATACCGATACAAGTCATACTCAGATGTGCGACAAAGGGACTTAGAGTTTTGTGTCGATGACTGGTTTTTCTTAAAAGTCTCGCCTATGAAGGGTGTTATGAGAATTTGCAAAAAAGGCAAGCTTAGTCCAAGATTCATTGGGCCATACCAAATCCTTCGGAGGGTAGGACGGGTAACTTATGAGTTAGAATTGCCTTCGGGGCAAGAATCTATTTCTCCAATTTTCCATGTATCGATGCTATGGAACTGCATAGGAGACCCTTCTCGGGTTGTCCCGGTTGAGGATGTTCATATCACAGAGGAGTTATCTTATGAGGAAACTCCAATTGCCATATTAGATCGACATGTCCGTAAATTGAGGACCAAAGAGGTAGCTTCGGTTAAAGTATTGTGGAGAAACAAGAATAGAGAAGAGGTGACTTTGGGAAGCTAAGGATGGCATGAGGTCCAAACATCCTCACTTGTTTTATACCTAGGGTGATGGCATATCAGTTTATATTAGTGCAGTGAGGTTAGATACCAATCTGATTTTTTTATATTGCTGCTTATTATTAATTTTGTTGTCGTTGTATATTTGCTCGCACTGTTATTGTGGAGTAATAGTGCTTAGCTATTTATGTCATCCTGTGAGACGCCTAGGTTAGAATTTCGGCGTTTCATGTTCCTGAATAGTCACATTTACAAAGGATATTCTGCCTAAATTTTTGAAACTCCTAAGGAATTAACTGTGTGACTCAGATTTTTTTTATTCGAGAACGAATGTTTCTAAGGGGGGAAGGATGTAACACCCTGACTTTTCAAAACGTCTAAATTAACTCGTATCTTTGTGGAAAGACAAGGAGGGTGGGTAATAAACTAAGAATGATGTGGTATATCATATTTTAAGTGTTCAAGGGTTGTATCTCATGTTTTGAAGTTAGGTAAGTGACAAAATTAAAGTTGGCGAAAGTTATCGTAAGTTCCTTTTTAAAGATTTCTCTGAAATTTGGGTCAAATGTCTTGGATGTTTTCTCCCAATATATAAAGAGTTAGAAGGCCTATCACCCATTAAATTGAAGGCCTACGAGTCTAGTTTGCAACTCACAAAACCCCGTATCCAACCGACATCGTAGTAAAAAGTTATGAGGGTTTTACTACGGATTGTCGGGGCAGAATCCGGGTCGGATCCGGGTTAGGTCAAAAATGTGGTATGTCGGCTTACTCAACGTTTTAAGCCGTGAAAGCATTTCTTTGCACTTCCAAACCAGAGATAAAGCTTAAGAAAGGGTTCCTATAGAGTTATTGCATGATGAAGGTTAGTTTTTGATGATTTCTACCATTAAACGTTGCTTTTGTGCCTAGAAATATGATCTCTACACGTGGTAAACATTTTTCCCTTCTATTAGTTGCGTTTGGAGATGGTTTTTGAAGATATAAATTTGTAGTTATTGGTGTTTCTTCAAGGTTTAAACTTGATTAACTAAGGTAATTATCTCGGGACTCTTTTATGATTGTTTTTATGAATTTCTACGGACATTTCGACAAGTTGGGGCAATATGGCAAATCTGCCGATTTAAGATTAATTATGAATTGTTTATAGGTGCATACCAGCTGTGTATATATAGTGTTTGTGAATCTTAGGACATAAGGAACAACTTTCGTGAAGGAACTACAGTTTTTCGAGCGCTCATTCGAAAGGTATGTGAAGGCTATTCCCTTCATTCGACATGTTTTCTTAGAGATAGTTAATGCTGGTGATCTTGTAGATGTAATTGTGAGTGGTTGGCTGATTGAGTAGTTATAAACCCTCATTTTAGGGACTCATAATCTATTAAGTACGACCCTATGTTAAGAACGAATTGGAGATTATTCATATATATTGTTTATAGCTAAATTGCTGGCCTTTAGCCTATTCAATTGTTTGTTGTCGCCCTTGGGGATATTGTGGTTAGTTGTTGAGCTATTAACTGCCTATGGGGGCTATGATGTTTTGTCTAATAGGACTATGTTATTTCCAAAGAGGGCTATGTGTTGCCCATGAGGCTATATTGATGCCAAAGAGGGCTATGTGTTGCCTACAGGACTATGTTGATGCAAAAGAGAGCTATGTGCAGCCCATAGAGCTACGATGTTGCCTAAGAGGGCTATCTGGTGCCTATAGGGCTATATCATTGCCAAAAAGGGCTATGTGACTTCTTATGAAGACAAGGGGCTACCGATAGGGGTAGGTAGAGTGATTTGGCACCTTCTGGGCTTTTGGGGGCCTAGGTAGGTGGTATGTTATTTGTACCTGCCGAGCTTATAGGGGCTTGGTTAGGTTGATGTTTGATCATTTTTGTGTTTTTTAGATTCAGTAGCGGGTTAGCATGCTTATCTAAAATTTTGATTTTCTTACGTGATTGCTTTTGGTATATTCTGATACTTGCTCACTTAGTCTATAGCCTTTCATACTCTGTACATTATTTTGTACTGACTCCCCATTGACTTGGGGGCACTGGATTCATACATGCAGGTCTCGACAGACGACCCAGTAGACCTTCTCAGCAGCAAGATTGACTTCTATCCGATTTGCTAGCCCCTTTCCTCAGGAGCTGCCAGAGGTGGGAGGTTTATTACCTTTTGTTGTATATATCTTTATGGGTAGGCTGGGGACCTGTCACTCCAATATTTACTACTATTAGAGGCTTGCAGACTAGTGTGTAGGGTGTATAGCTAAGTTATGGCCATACTAGCCTAGTTTGTTGGTTTGTTGAAGCTTGTGAGTTGTTTGATGTATTGTCTTGGTATATACCTGCTTTCAGTTTTGGTATAGATATCATGGTGGCCTCGACGGCCTAATCAGGATTTCTGTGCTAGTTGACTATTTATTTATATGATCTCCTGGGAGTAGCTGTTTCTTTTATAGATCAATTGACAAGGGCCTTGCCGGCCGAGGGCTTAGTTTTAAGCCGAGATATACTTGTTTGTTTTCTTGATTGTGTGTGGCTGTCATGCGCTAGTAGCAAATGATTCAGCAGGGTCGGCTCGGGCCTGAGTTTTGGCATTAGGAGCCAGTTGCGCCCCTCGAATTTGGGGCTTGACATTAAAGTTGATCTGTTAATACTTGTAATTAAAATTTAGAAATAGTAATAAAAAAATTAGATGTAAAGGTCGTAATATTAACATTTAAATAGATCTGTCTGTGATTTTTCCTTTAAATTATATATTCTTGGATTTCAAATCAATATTTGTAAATCAATTACTCTATTTTTCTAGGGCTTGAGCCTAAAGTTCTCAATTTCCACCATTAAATTCCATGTTTGTAGGATATAAATATTACTAATAAAATTTAATGCTGGAAATTCGAGACATTTTTTACAAAACAATCTTAATTATCTTCCAATACAATTTCAATTTAGATGCCCTAAGCTACACGTTGAAGGGGGGCTTCACTGGTAATCGAAATAATTATAGTTTTAGAGCCCATTTGGTTTGACTAAAAGTATATAGCTTTTAAATAAAAAATAAAAAGTCAAATTAAAATAACTTTTAAATTAAAAGAGACTTACTTTTGGTTTTAACATTTTTTAAAAGTCATTTTAAACTTATTTTAAGTTATTTTTAATTTTGCCAACAGAGTTCCCAGCTTATTTTAACTCATTTTGACTTATTTTAAGTTATTCTTATTTGGAAAAATTATGTAGAATAGCAAACATTTAGCCTATATTAGGTACTATAGCAACAATTTAAACAAATTGTAATTCGCGGGTTTTTCCAATTCTTGTTATTCGCCTAATTTGTATAATTCGTCTGATTTGTGTAAATCTAGAATTTTGTGTATGCTTACCCTAGTTATTTGTATACGATTTATGAAAAATCATAAAATTACCACGTTTGCATATTAACAAGTGAAATATATAAACGAAGTTCTGAAAAATTCCTAAATGTATAAATATAGAATTTGTATATACTTACCCTATTTTTTTCTTCACTAGCGAAATATACAAACGTGCATAAATATACAAATTGTAGTCTCCATAACAAACAAAACTATATCTATGAAGCACAATTATTGAAACTATATGTATACAACCTTATTATGTCTATTATATTTGTTATTTATAAAATTTT
>JAJOOH010024531.1:0-15224 GCA_029582605.1 Solanum gracilifrons | reverse complement strand
TATATATATATATATATATATATATATATATAGAGAGAGAGAGAGAGAGAGAGACCATTATCTACACATATATATCATGAATGTAATTTCATCATTACAACTTACATGTGTTAACTCTAATAATAATAACAGATTTATTATGAAGTATCAATTAATTGACAAAGAACCCTTTCATTTTCCTAGATAATTGAATTAGTATGTTAAACATTAATTCATTGTAACTTAGAATTTAATTATTAATTATTTCAATGTATTTCTAATAGATAACTTACAATTTAAAAAATAATTTAAATATTATTATTTAATATTTACTTAATTAGATGTCTAATTTAGTCTAGGGGTAAAATTGGTAATCCACCTTTTCATCTTTTGAGTTTACCACTTTTAATAATATATATATATATATGATATGATGATATGATATGATATGATGACGTGTATATTTTGTAATGTTGTCTATCACTAGGGTATTGCACTAACAAAAGTATTTCAATGTGTTGACAGATTCAATGGTTTTAAAGAAGGAAGATGAAAAAATAAATCATGCTCGGAGGTATTTCATTACTTAATAAATCATATTTCCATAAATATACAATAAAGGTGATCTTCTCTTTTTTCAACTAAATTCATTATAAAGATTGAATTTTTGGAAGATTTTTTGTTCTGTAGGGTAAATAATTTATAAGTAAATTAATATAGGAACGATTTCAGTAACACATAGTTCTCTCTCCGTGTTACGGTGTTGCAATTATTTTTCTCCCTTCTTCTTTCTTTTCCAGTAACTCTACATCTTGTTGATTAAAAAAATAAATGAAATCATGGGCGTACATCATAACTAGATATATCCGATGAATCGAATGTTGACATGACTGAACAACATGGCAGTGAGATTCACAAATTTAAAAAGGACAACTTTAAAACGGGTTCTTATAAGTAGGAATGGGATGAAGAATCTTAATTACCTATATTACCTGCAAACTACATTACAAGAGAGGACATGAAGATTAAATATGTGGACAATAAACATGTAGTGCCTTTCCTCCGCTCTATTACATTAAGTTCTGAGCAGTGTCCAAAGGATGAAATCATTAAATAGTTAGTCCATTATGTAACAGCCCGTATTATGCATATGCTTGTTATATTCTTGTGATACTTGACATAGACTTATAGTATAGGTGAGGGACCATAATTATTATATAATTAGTGTTGGTTTAAACTAGCTCGGAAGGTGATGTGATGCCTTGCACGTTTCAGCACTGTAGTTCAAGTTAACTCCAATGGGAGTATTTAGAGAGATAGTAAGGTGGTAATTGAGCTTAAAGTTGAAAGCTAAGTGCTAAGTTAAAGCAAAGAGGATTAATATTTAGAAAATGGAATAAAATAAGTGAGTTGCTTGCTTGACTTAACTAACCTAGCAGGTGACAAGTAGGTGCATCACCTACTTTGACTTATTGACCAGTCCAAAGGACCAAGTAGGTGCATCAACTACTTGAGCTATATGGATCTAGTTTAAAAGGCCAAGGTTTGGGCCTATGCTAGTGGACTCACTTGAGGCCCAAACTAAGTTAAATAAAAGGAAAATGAAATTTAAGCCCAGCAGCCAAATCTGTCAAGACCCAATATTTAAGCCCAAGTGAAAGCAATTAGATGCATCAGCTAGTTTGACCTTTTGAGTTGATTGATGTACATAAGCAGGTGCATCACCTACTTGAACAATTATTGGCTGAAAATGAAGCTTTCTAGAGGATATTCTTAAAGGTGAAGAAAACACAATCTAAGATATATTGGCTGCTATTCTCACTCATTTTAATACACAATATTGAGGATTAACACCATCTCTCTCTCTTTTCTCTTAAGGATTAAAACAACAGCCTTAAATTTCTTCCAGGGTTCTTAAAGAAACCCTCATCTCTGCAAGACAAGGTAAGTGAAAACACTTACAGATTTAGCTTAATTCTCCCATGGATGATTAGGAAAACATGTTATTCATGCTCAAGTATAAGTATAAAAGAAAAATATTTCCAGAAGCTACTGCTCACTTCCTTGGTTATTAAGATAATTTTCTCTTCCTCTTTGGTTTAACTGTCAAGGGAAGTTGAAGTTCTTGAATATTCCAGGATAAAAGGGAAAGTTGCATAAATTAAGGGAAGGTGACTACTCTTTTTTTTTGTCCTCCTTATGTATGAGTGAGGAATTATGGGTGTGCTGTCATAAAGAACTCAAGGGGGTGGTAGGTTCAATAATTGATTGTATGATAAATAATATTTGAGGCTATTTTATGTGTATTGTTGTTGGTGCGGCTTGGGTAATCTTTGAAAAGGTTATATAATGTATGTATTGGGCAGAGAAGGAGGGTGTGGTGATACACATTATTTTGAGGGCTGTATGGGCTCATTATCCGTCAAGTTAGCTACTGTTTTATGAGGCTCATGGTGTGATAGCTGCTAGTTTTAGTTTATCATGACTTATATTGTAGATTAAAACCTAAAAGGGGAGGCTGAATCATGATAGTTGTATTGGTCAGAGGATACGTTATGTAAGGCTATTCAATTCAATATTCTTAGGCATGAAATATGATACTTGCAATCAATATCAATAAAGGAATTTCCTAAGTTCTATTCCTAGTAAAGGGAACATAGTGGCATCGTACGATCTCTAAATAGCTGACAATATTCCCCCCTCTCCTTAGTGTATAGAATTATTTCATTATATGTTCACTACTCTATACTTCTATAATTATCCTCCTATGTGCTGGTATAGAAATGGTATTTGCAAAAGCAAGTTTCGTGAATCCTCCTCTTAGTTAGTTGAAGTCAATCGTGTCATTTAAGCTCACAAGATGTTACATAGCTCATTATGTCATTGTTACTGCCTTGAAGTATTATTTTCATGTCTTTTACTACTGGTCTGTAGTTCCAAATATAAAAAATATTATGACCATCAAAACAACAATCTCAACGATTAAAGAATCTAAGTATGCAATCTGTATAATTAAGAGTGGCAGCTCAGGGGCGAAAGCCTAGCATGGTCCGATACCAATTGGTATAAAAGGGTGGCAACTCAAGGGCAAAAGCCTAGCATGGGCCGATCCCAATTTGTGTAATCATGAGGATCGCATCCTAGGGGTTAAAATGCCTAGCATGGGTCATCCTCTTCTACCACTGATCAGCTGGTCATTCGTATCACATGCATTATAAAGATCATAACACACAGAAAGGTAAAGACAAAAATGTAACATACATGATCCCACAAGATTTAACAAAGGCAGTCTTCTGTTCTGATTTATGAACACATATATTAATACTTGGTTTCATTCGAACTCTTATTTAAATATGTTATTGCCATACATATTCAGTACATTTTCTCGTACTGACGTCCCTCATGGGGACGCTGCATTTCATGCTGCATGCAAAGGTACTTTAGCTAGTAGATCTTCTCAGTAGGAGCACACGACACTCAACTACTTTTGGTCAGCTCCAGATTGATTCAGAGCTTTACTTAGTCCTTCGTAGATTCATTTTGGTATTATATCGTAGTTAAGCATAAGGCGGGTTTTGTCCCGAGCTACTCTTAGGCTATCTATCTTTTAAAGGCTTTGTAGACTTATGTATATGGTCCAGTTGCATCTTAACAAGTTGTGCCCTCAATGGCCAAGTCTTGTATATATGTTTTGGATGTACTTATGTTGGTTCGTATCGCTGCATCCTATGTAAACTTGTCACAAGAGTGTCATAGTTATAAGAATAGTAAGCACATGTTACATGTTGGTTCTCTCGGGCCTTGAGGGCATCGGGTGCTTGTCCGTCTTCATGGGATTTAAGGCGTTACAAAAGTGGTATTACAGCAGGTAGTCCTAGGATGTCTACAAAGCCTTGTCTATGTAGAATCTTGCTTATGGATGTGTTGTGCACCACATTTATAAACAGGAGGCTACGGGAGATGTAGTTGTCTCTTTTCTTTCATTTCTTAGATCGTCCGATACAACCAGTGTTGTAGTTGAATCATATCTAATTTTTAAATTGTTTTATTATAGTAAGGATCCCGGTTATGAGAATGAGTAAATGTACTGGTAAGCGAGTAGGTGTGGCTGCCCAAAAAGGGACCAGCCAACCACCACCTAGTTAAGTTGTTCAAAGTTAGGCTCAAGATGAGTTTCTATCATAGATTTCCCCGACCCCTCCATCTCCAGAAGATCTAAGGAGGGAAGCTACACCTCAAGAACTCCCTATTAATGCTACTGAGCAAGATTTGAGGAATGCAGTCCAATTATTGACTCGTATAGTTGCTAGCCATGGCCAAAGACAAGAAGGTCCAGTTGTAGGTACTAGTGGTGTAGATAGAGCAGCTGGCACACGGATACATGATTTCCTTAATTTGGACCCTCCATCATTCACCGCGTCAGATCCTAATGTAGATCCACAAGACTTTATAAATCATATCCAACGCACTTTCGATGTTATGCATGTAAGTGGTAAAGAAGTGCTCCAGCTAGCAGCATATAGATTAAAGGGTGTGGCTCTATTATCATATGAAGCTTGGAAGTAATCTAGGGGAACGGATGCACCTTCAGCTACATGGAAAGAGTTCAAAAATGCATTCGTTGATCATTACTTGCCATTGGAGATCCGAGAGGCTTGTGCGGATCAGTTCTTAAATCTCCACCAAGGAAGTATGAGCATGAGAGAGTACAATCTCAAATTTAATTCGTTGTCAAAGTATGTTCCTAATGTAGTAGCTACTATGGAGGGTAAAGTTCATCGATATGTGGATAGATTATATTCATATCTAGTAAGAGATTGTACCACTGCTTTGTTGAATAAAGATATGGACATAGCAAGGATGCAAGCTTTCGTGCAAAAGTTGGAGGATCAAAGGCAAAGAAGAAGGACACAAGAGTCAGAAACATGGCATTCTAAGAGGGCCAGATCCATGGGGCAGTTTACACCATCCCAAGGTGAATTTAGCGCTCGGTTCTTTAATAGACCGCCTAGGCCATCATCTTCCTAATCTACAGGTAGTGCCCCACCTCGGTTTCAAGAGTCTAGAGGCAATCACTTTGGGCAAAGAGGTGAAAGCCAAGGTTCACGAACAGCGGGGTACCAAGTGCAGGTAAGTATAAGCCAATCTAGACCTCCTCGATAGTCTTGCAAACAATGTGGAAGAAATCAAGTTAGTGCATGTCGATTTGGGACAAATGTTTATTTTTGGTGTGGTACACCGGGTCATATGATGAGAAATTGCCCTCATAGGGGTGTGGGTGGTGTAGCACAACCTACTAGATCTGCATGCTCCTCATCCGCACCTTCTTTAGGTTAGGGACAGGTTCCTACTTGTCGTGGTAGAGGAACTAGGGGAGCAACTAGTTCTAGTAGAGATCAGAATCACACATATGCTCTCGGGGGTCGACAAAATTTGGAAGCCTCGCCGGATGTGGTTACAGGTACATTGTCCATCTTTTCAGATATTGTATATGTAATAATTGATCCGGAATCTACACTATAATATGTTACTCCATTGATTGCTAAAAAGTTCAAAAGATCACCAGAATTAATAGTGAAGTCATTTGAAATGTCTACACCGATTGGTAAGTGTATTATTATAGCTAGAAGGGTTTATCGCAATTGCATTGTAACTATTTGTGATCGTGATACATTGGTTGACCTTGTTGAGCTAGAAATGGTGGATTTTGATGTTATACTGGGTATGGATTGGTTAGCTTCTTGTTATGCCACGGTAGATTGCCTAACTAAGATGGTGCATTTCCATTTTCTAAAAGAGGCCGTCCTTGAATGGAAAGGTAATATTGGGACACCAAGAGGTAAATTTATTTCTTATCTTCAGGCAAAGAAGATGATGTCCAAAGGATACATATGTCATCTAGTGAGAGTAAAAAATATAGAAGCGGAGCCACCAACTCTTCAATCCATTCCAGTGGTAAATGAATTTGTCGATGTATTTCCTGAAGATCTTCCGAGTTTACCTCCAGAACGAGAAGTAGAGTTTGGTATTGATGTAATTCCAGATACTCAACCTATATCCATCCCTCCATATATAATGCCCCCGGTAGAATTATGTGAGTTGAAGGAGCAATTAAAAGACCTATTAGAAAAAGGATTCATAAGTCCTAGTATGTCCCCATGGGAGCACCAGTTTTATTTGTACGCAAAAAAGATTGCTCGTTAAGAATGTGTATTGACTAACGGCAGTTGAATAAGGTAATGATTAAAAATAAATATCCCCTTCCTAGAATTAATGATTTGTTTGATCAGTTACAAGGTGCTAAGTGTTTTTCAAAGATTGACTTGAGGTCGGGGTATCACCAAGTAAGGGTCAAAGACAAAGATATTATCAAGACAGCTTTCCGGACACGGTATGGTCATTTTGAGTTTTTAGTCATGTCATTCGGGCTAACAAATGCTCCAACACCTTTTATGGATTTGATGAATAGGGTATTCAAGCTATTTCTAGATGTGTTCGTGATAGTATTCATAGATGACATTTTGGTGTATTCAAGATCGGAAGATGACCATGCTAATCACTTGCGGCAAGTTTTACAAATTCTTCGTGATCGTAAGTTGTATGCGAAGTTCTCTAAATGTGAGATCTGGTGAAAATTTGTGGCATTCTTAGGTCATATTGTATCCGATGAAGGAATAAGGGTTGATAACCAGAAGATAAAATCCATGAAAAACTAGCCAAGACCTACAACGCCTACAGAGATCCATAGTTTCCCTGGATCGACAGGTTATTACAAAAGGTTCGTTGAAGGATTCTCTTCCATTGTTGAACCCTTAACAAACCTAACACACAAAGAAACAAAGTTTTAGTGGAGTGATGAATGTGAAAGAAGCTCCAAGAGCTAAGGAATAAATTAACTTCTACACTTGTATTGGTACTTCCAGAAGGAACAGAAGGGTATGCAGTGTATTCTGATGCTTCGGGAGTGGGCCTAGGATGTGTATTGATGCAGCATGGTAAAGTAATAGTTTATGGTCAAGGCAGTTGTGGCCACATGAGAAAAATTATCCAACTCATGATCTAGAGCTAGCAGCAATTGTATTTGCTTCGAAAATATAGCGCCACTACTTGTATGGAGTTCATGTTGACAAATACACTAATCACAAGAGTTTGCAATATATCTTTAAGCAAAAGGACCTAAATCTAAGGCAGCTAAGATGGCTGGAGCTATTAAAAGATTATGACATTGATATCTTGTATCATCCCGAGAAAGAAAATGTAGTAGCTGATGCGTTAAGTCGTAAAATAATGGCAAGAACTTATGGGGAGTCTGTGGAAAGAAAAGGAATAACTAAGGATCAATGTCAACTAGCTAGCTTGGGAGTTCGCCTTCTTGAATCTCCAGACGAAGGGATTATTATGCAAAATACGGTAGAATCCTCATTAGTAGTGGAAGTGAAAGACAAGCAGTACACTGATCCTATTCTATTAAAGCTTAAGGAGAATGTACAACAAGGTAAGACGAAGGCATTTGAGCTTACGCAAGAGGGAGTACTTCGATGTCGAAACAGACTGTGTGTAACTAATGTAGATGAATTAAGAAACAGGATTATGATGGAAGTACATCATTCGAGATATTCTGTCCATCCGGGATCAACTAAAATGTATCATGATTTGAAAGAAATGTATTGGTTTGGGGACATAAAGAAGAACATTGCGGAATTCGTGGCTCAATGTCCAAATTGTCAATAAGTAAAAGTAGAGCACCAAAAGCCCGGAGGTTATATGCAATGTATAGAACTTCCAATTTGGAAGTGGGACATGATCAACATGGATTTTGTCACTGGTTTGCCTCGTTCATTTCGGAAGTTTGATTCTATATGGGTAATTGTTGATAGACTGACCAAATCAGCACACTTCATGCCAGTCAAGACTACTTATACAATTGAAGAATATGCGAGGTTGTATATTAAAGAGATAGTTCGTCTACATGGAGTCCTAATCTCTATTATATTTTATAAGGGAGCTCAATTCACTGCAAATTTTTAGAAGTCATGTCAGAATAGTTTGGGCACCCAAGTAAATTTAAGTACAACTTGTCAACGCCAAACAGACGATCAAGCAGAGCGTACAATTCAAACACTTGAGGATATGCTGCGAGCTTGTATATTGGACTTCAAAGGTAGTTGGGATGATCATTTTCCATTGATTGAGTTTGCATACAACTATAGCTACCATTCAAGTATTAAAATGGCACCTTATGAAGCTTTATATGCTAGAAAATGTAGATCCCCAATTGGCTGGTTCGAAACAGGTGAAACTGCCTATAACGACCCAAGAGCACCCCCTAGCCGTTACCGAGGTATTCGACCTCTCGGAGGTCTTATACAAGCCCTTAGCATTTGTCATAGCATTTATCATAGAAAAATACTGAAAAATTTAAAACTTTTTCATAATATAACACAAGACTTAAACAGTCACCTCATTTAAACCTTCAATACAAAATTGGAGTACTACGTCTCAAGGTAGCCATCTTAAAACACGACTACAACACAAAAGGGATACCGCCCTTACAGTACAAAAGAACTACTATATAGTACATATAACTTAAGGAAACTCATTAACATAAAGGTCCTTGAATCTTTAAGGACACACCCGAACTTGGGAATAGTAAGCCAAGCTCATCACTTCTAGGATAGGCCCTTTAGCCACCACCACCTATAGTTGGTGTAAAAAATATGAAGAAGAATGGTGTTAGTACAAGAATGCACTAAGTATGATCACCATGCAAAAACATGCTTTTAAAAGGGACATTTAGTTGGAAACCATGTGTCATGACTTTTTTGAGAAACTTCAAGAACATTTAGTACAATAGGCACAATATAAACCACATACATCATCATACACATGGAAACCATTCATAATAGCACATAGAGCCACTCATAACATTTTAGGCACATTCAATGCATACAATACATTACCTTACTCTTTATCTTAACTCTTTTCCTTAAGCAACCCTTAGGGAATACTTGGTGCAATGTATCACCTTAAGGTTACCAAGGGTGAACTTACTTATAACCTTCATAAATCCAACCACATATATTCATAGAGTCATAAGCACACCATAAGACACAGTCTTCACATAGGAACCATCACCTAAGACAACCCCTAAGTCACACTAGTGCATTGTGCAAGTAGCATACTACTCACACCAAGTGTTCCTAAGAAGCCACCATAGACTAGGCACATCATATTC
This sequence comes from Solanum gracilifrons, assembly GCA_029582605.1. Classification (NCBI taxonomy): domain Eukaryota; kingdom Viridiplantae; phylum Streptophyta; class Magnoliopsida; order Solanales; family Solanaceae; genus Solanum; species Solanum gracilifrons. The sequence continues at coordinate 6,010 of JAJOOH010024531.1, read as the reverse complement.
AACAAGTCATAATAGCTTCATTTAACATTAGACATAACACCAACATATTTCATAACATCATATAAGGAGTCATTCATTTACTACATCATTAGTCATAACCCATTTAATTCATAGCATAGGTAAACCACCCTCACAACATCTTCACACGCTCACCTGTGCAATGCACACATGGAGTCCCATACCCCCACATGTACTAAGCAAACCCATTAAGAAGTCATAAGTGTAATTCACATGCATAATCATACTTCATGTCTTGACATAAGTAAAGTCAACCTTAACATGTTTTCATACTAACATACATAGACCATAGTCTTCATTACATAAAGAGCCTAATCATAACCTTTCTTAGAGTCCACTGGTGCAATGCATAAGTAGGGTCCATAGTCCTACCTACACTAAGTAACTCTTAAAGAGATCATGACTAGAGTTCATATTCTTATCTGATTAGTTCATTTCTCAACTTTCGGGATACATTGCCATAACTGACATATACCATGAGAGCTACATGGAATCCGGTGTTCTACTTCCACACAGAAAATAGAGGGTACTACTTGCCAGGGTAGGACCTACATACATAATAGCTCTCTAGTGGATCCACTAAGTAAATAGCTACGGGGGCACGTAGTTATGGAACAAGGATATTGCTACTAGAAACCTAGACTTACTAGGCGTTGAGGTTTCCATCTCATGAGAAAACATCTATGTTGGGAACCCGGACTTTCTAAATGTGAAGGTTCTCTTATGGGAAGCCGGATTTGCTAAACGTGAGTCCCCCACTCTCATTTTCATGTCCACTAGGTTCTAAGCTCCAACTCCCTTTTTAAACATCTTTAAGGCTTTATTTAACATTAGTTCATAAAATAAGCGTCAGGAACTTAATTTCTCATATCATATAGCTCAACGGTTTCTAAGATGAGAATGACCTTTAATCATAGAATCTACATTTTGTGAGAATGACCTTTCACATAGTCATACCATATTCATAACATAGTCTAGTTTAGAGTACAATTGAGGAAACCTTTCAAGAGATTCACCTTCACTAGAGTATCATAACCTTATTCATTCATTCATGTGTGTATGTGTACATATGTGAGAAAGCCTTTAACATAAACACCTTTATACAACACATATTTATACCTTGCTAATCATACACTTTGCATGCGTAATAAGATGTAAGGGTGCATATAAGAGTTAACCTTTCAATAGACACCATAACACATCATATTCATATCTATACATGTAGAGTGTGTGTGTGCATATTGGTCCTGATAGTGACATCATAGCAACATCATTGATATTAAGTGTACTTCCTCTCAAGGGATCACAACACATTCACAATGTCCCCAAATCATGAGCAATTCACATATAAACCCTTTAGGGATTTTAGACCACACACCCACACTTCATCATAGGAGACAAGGACACATTCAAAATTGAATAGGTGCTCCTAACATGTATATGATCAAACATTCATATCGGGGTCATATAGGTAGGGGTCATTCCATAATAGTACTTAACATAATCAATCATGTAGACCACACCTTATCCCTACCATTATCATTCACATTATACTCCTCATCATCAACACACTTTAAACATCATGGTAGCATTGAGGATTTCATACATAACCTTCACAATACAACTTCATCGACATATGCATCATAATCATCAATTCACTTCACATCTATTGCCTTCAAGGCCATGATCTCCACATGAATTTATAGACAAAAAGTAAATACCGCCACCATAACTGGACCAAACCACACAACATCGATTCTCATACTATAGACTAGAAGTTAGGTCAACTTACCAATTCTCCAAGCCATGCTCACCATGGATCAATCCTCAACAATTCATAATCAATTGACATAGATAGAAATAGGAATCAACAATGTAATTCAATAACATGAACATAATCTAAGTACAATTCTATATACAAAGGGATCAACCCATAACTTTGCCCATAAGGCCATAATTCTCAACTCATCAATATACCAACAATTCAACATGAATAAGTATAGATAATAATAGGAAACATCAATACAATCTAATCTAAACATAATTTCACTAATAGAGATCATATTCACAAAGACCCACATCATACGCCAATTTTTGAGAATTTGAGGATCGTGGGTTTTTCAAGAATTCCTTTAAAAATTGTTTTAAAAACCTTAATTCCACATTAACTCATCAATAGAATGATTTATAAAATCGTTTGACAAAGGAGCCATGTTTAGATTAAAAATTAGGGATTTTGGTGTTTGAAACACTTTTGAAAATCTTTGATAAAACTCCTTGAATGAGAGTTTATTCAAGAATCAAGAGTTACCATACCTTAATTATTGAAGACCCATGAAATTGAAGAAGAAATCAGTTGAAAACTCATCTTCTAGCTTGAGCTTTATCAAGGTCTTCAATGGAGTTTTTGAGAGAATCTGTTTTGAGAGGGAAGGGTGAATTTGTAGAATGGGGTCTAATTTTATGTTTTGGGGTTTTAATTAACTTAAAATACCCTAAAATAGGTAGAATAAACTTTTATATTAATTCCCCAAAGTACCCAAACTACCCCTCACTTAGTTGGACCTTTTAAACAAGTCAAACTTGAGTTTTATTTTCGCAGATTTCATCGGGAACCAAGTTCGCGACGCGGAGGTGTTACCACAAGTCTTTGGAAATTAAATTACGAGCTAGTAGAGTTCGCGACATGTCCATGATGCGGACCAAAATTTTGGCCCTTGCTAGTGCATGTTCGCGACGCGGAGCCACTCCCTGCATGCCCAACTTCAAGCTACCTTGGCAGCTTGTTTGGACAAGGGTTGGGGTCCTCCTCGGGGACCCTTAGGGTTGTCCCGGGGAGTTGTACCCGAACGTTTTGACTCTAAAAATATTTATTAAGACAAAAGGGTCACCTCTACTTATTTTAGACTCCAAACAACACATAAACACGTGTACAACATTCTAGAACACACCAACACGTAAAAGACTAGTTTCCGAACTTCATGGTCATCCCTTGATGTTTGACTTCCAAACTCTTTAAAACTGAGTAAAAAGGCTATTATTCATTATTTTAACAAGTTATTAATGGATAAAACCCATGTGAGGCTCTACTTTATCCTACTTTATTTTGAGGGTTGTTACAATATCCCCCACTTAGGAACATTCGTCTTGGAATGACACTTAAAATACTTCCGAGGACTCAATGACCCAACTAGCAGCTCACAATACAGAACATACAACATCATCATAAGAGCACACATCAAAGAGGAATATCAACTCCACATAAAAGGCTCAAAACAACTTTGTGCAATTCAAGAAAGTAGCAACACATCTACAAACTCCTTATGCATCAACTTTATTGTTTTCCATTTCATTGGAGGAACTTCCTTCCCCAAATTATCATTCTCATTTCAAACCTCAAAGAAACACAACATGCACTATCTCATTAAAGCACATTATGCAACTTTATCATAAGAAATCATTTAAGCATGAACTTCAAATCAACTCATGCAACATAAGCAAGTAGAAACTTTATTCACCGACTCATAATGCATCAACCATATAGGCATTTCTCATGTTGGTAGGAGGAACTACCTTCTCCTAATCATGACATGATAGTTACCCCTTCTATATCATCCTAGGGTCCAATATGCAATTGCTTTCAAATGCACACATAGACATGATCAACATTTCCACTCATGAGGAAATTAAGCAATTCATACTAGTTGCACCCTAACATGAGGATTATAGATCATCTACTAGTCTTATTATTTAATCAGCATACTATAAAGAACATACACGGCATTACCATGTTTAGTTATGTTCAAGGAGGGACTACCTTCTCCTAGTCACAACATACACTCATGGCATCATAAACTCATAAGCAAGCATTACACAAAGGTCAATTCATTTAAGGAGAAATTCTCAACTTCTAACCTAAGCATGATCATACTCTCTTCCTCATGAAGTCAAGAGTGCATTCACTATATAAAGATGCACATTGACATGAGAGACATGAATTTTATTACTAAAATTCCATTACAATTATTTTTATGTAATAAGAATCCTTCAAAACATGCATAACATAGTGTCTTCTAGGACATGCATAACATATGGAGAATATGCAACTTATAATCATATGCAAGACTCCAAAACATGAAAAAGCTAGTAGGAGCTCTTTGGTCTCAAGCTTGAATAAGAATAGTAGGAAAAGATTAGGATATCAACAACCTTACTACTCAATCATCATCCCCCACTTAGGGTAAACCCATCTAAGAGCACATTAAAGTAACCAAGAGAACTATCACTTACCAATTAAGCACAATCTCCCCCTCTTGGGATCAAGTTATGCAAACTCCTTTAATCATTATATCCGTCATCTCTAAGGTAGGAACCATTCTCCACTAAGTCTTCACTATACTCCCTTAGGTGAGGATTTCAAGAATCCAAAAAAATAGGTATCTATACCACTCTACTTCATATTATCACCCAAAGTGGTTCTCAACATGGAGAACTCAAGGAAGTTCAATGTAGAAATATTAAGGGCACTTAAAACCTTACCATCTAGGCACATTATCCCCCACTTGGGGTGAGCTTAATCAACTCTTTATCACATCATACCCTTATCAAATACCTTTGGTGTAACTTTCCGCTCAACCATGCCTAGGTATTATCTAAACACCCTCTTTGAATGACCATACTTAAGATCAACCTTACAAGACAACCATCCTCTTTAGAGTTGGTCAACATATATTCTCTTGTCCTTCCCATGAACTAAGGGGTATATGCAACTCTCCAAGTTAACCTTAGAACAAAACACTATCCCAACTCATGGAACAAAGCCCCTTTTTCCACTCTTAGGGCAAGCCTACACAAGAACTCTGATTGACACAAAGACAACCATGAAGCATCACTAATAAGAAAAGGGCAACTTTTAACTCACACTAGTTATCACATTCCTTCAAATCTCCTCAAATCTACACCATGACTTTCTACTATCATTACCCATCACCATAAAGCAACTCATCATCCTAAAAAGGATTGTATTCTTACCATAACGACCCTTATCATATGAGAACTATACCACCATACAACATTTTTAATGTAATTCTTCCAACCTCATAGGTCACACATAGCCATGATTGGCATTACTATACGATTTCCAAATCTACCTTCATATATAAACATATAGTCACCACATCATAATAAGCATTAACACTCACCTTTTCTTCCCTCAATCCTTGCAACATCACCCCTTCCAAGTAATCACATCTAGAAGGCCACCGGACAAGGAAAAATAAGAGAGAGAGATATCATATGGAGTTAATCTCTATAGCACGACATAAGAGTAATAAAGAAAGTGAAACTTCTATCATCCTATATCCTCTCGCTCATAGATGTGTCGCGACTCACACCGAGGAACAAGACTCTACTAGACGTGGCTCATGAGACGTTGAATCCTAAGACCATTTTCATAATCTTATGCTCTGATACCAAGTTTGTAATGACCCGAGAGCACCCCCTAGATGTTACCGGTGTATTCGACTTCTCGGAGGTCTTATACAAGCCCTTAGCATTTGTCATAGCATTTACTATAGAAAAGTAGCGGAAAATTTAAAACTTTTTCATAATATAACACAAGACTGAAACAGTCATAACCACACCATAAGACATAGTCTTCACACAGGAACCATCACCTAAGACAACCCTCAAGTCACACTAGTGCAATGTGAAAGTAGCATCCCATAATACTACTCACACCAAGTGTTCCTAAGAAGCCACCATAGACTAGGCACATCATATTCAACTAGTCATAACATCTTCATTTAACATTAGACAAACCAACATACTTCATAACATCATATAAGGACTCATTCTTTTACTACATCATTACTCATAACCCATTTAATTCATATCATAGGTAAACCACCCTCACAACATCTTCACACGCTCACCTGTGCAATGCACACATGGAGTCCCATACCCCCACATGTACTAAGCAAACCCATTAAGA
>JAJOOH010024530.1:0-14763 GCA_029582605.1 Solanum gracilifrons | reverse complement strand
ACATCCAAAATTATCCTTTTCATTTTATAGTTAAAGTAGTGAAGCCATCAACATCTAAAGTATATGATATATCTACCTTAGTCTGATTATTTATCACTTTACGAAAATGAAGTGATTTTTCTATTTGATTCGTGCTTTAGTTTGACTCGATGGAGAAGACATTTAAATTTGATTGGATATGAAAGAAGATGTCGACAAAAACTCCAAAAATTATGTACCGATTTTGTATTTCTTTTTCCATTTATATATTGTTATGATTAAAGTCTTATGAAGGATGTGTATGCTATTTTTCTTCTTCTATGTTTATTACTTATATTTTTTCTCTATTAATTTTCTATAAAAATTTTATCATCATAACATTTATTTGAGATTGTTGCATTTTAGTACTCATTACACCCATGTTTTCATTGAATTTTAATTGCACTAATGAATTTATAAATTTTTGCATGGGACATCCATAAACTAGTAATTGAGACAAGCGTAAAAAAACACACTTAAATTATCTCCTTTTATTGTGTTTCATACCTAAACTATTGTGAGTGAGTTTTATAGCTAAACTATCACTTATTAGTTTGAAATACACACTCCAATGGTGTGTGTATTTGAAAGAACTTTGCTACATGGATAAAATATTTCACCATGATAAAAATTAAATAAACTATTAATATAGTAAAAAATTAAAGTATTACTATCCCCAAAAATAGAAATTATTAATAGTGATACTTTAATGTTTAATTTTAACTAATATTAATAATTTATTTAATATGTCAAGGTTGAATGTTTTGTCCTTGTGAAGTGTGATGTGAAAATTTTTTAAAATAAAAAAAAGAGTGTAGTACACGCATCATGAAGAGAGGAGATTTGTCCCTTTCATTCCCTCTTCTTCATCATCTTTTGTGAGTAAATATCTTTTGCTGTTATTTTGCTGGGTTTTGTCTCTATGTTGAAAGAAATCCACTAATGTTAAAACAAGTGGAAGAGAATACATGATTGTACTGGCCTTTTCTTTCCATATATAAAATTAAAAAACTACTAATACAAATAAAATGTAAAATAAAACTACTTGTACAAATAAAACAAAAAACTACTTAAATAAATGAATATACAAGTAAAAAGGGACTCAAACTTGTCTTCATCCACATGTATTGACTTGTCGATGATAGACTTATCTTCAAACCCTCCAATTTTTCAAGGTAGGTTTAGAGAAAGGTCGTCAAATAGAAGAATTAGGTCATTTGAAAAACCTAAGAGGTGAATTGACGATCAATGATCTCCAATTGGTCTGTGATAGAGAAAAAACTGGAACAACACATTTACAAGAGAAATCGAATATCTATAGGTTGGCATATCTATGGTTTCATGATGAACCGGAAGGAAGTGAGACCAATGATGAGTAATGTCTTGGATGGTCGTCAACCTCATCCTAACTTGAAAACCTTAGTAGTAGTGGACTATTTAGGGACTAAATTTCCTTCGTGGTTCCATGAACTCAAAACCTCTAATTAAAATTTAGGACCCCTAGCAAGTGTTGTGATGATTAAAATTTTAAATTGGACAAGTCAAAACTTAATGAAATATAATTTAGTAGAAAACTTATGAATTTATAGTACGGAAAAGGGCTTAAAATACCCTCAACCTATTAGAAATGGTGCAAAATTACCCTCCTTCCACCTATTAGCCCTCAAATACCCCTCACATCTACCTTTGGGTTCCATATAGCCCTTATTTTTAACGGTCCTCAATTTAAATTTAATTACTAAATTCATTAATGACGTGTCAATCATCTATTGGTCACCCTATAATTGACCTAAACTAATTTAAAAATATTCCACCCATTCAAGTCAAATCAACCTGCCCAAATCAAATAAAACCCGCCCCGAAGACCAACTCAAATGAAGAATTTCAGACCCATTTGGAGATCATCAACATCACATTTCTCTAATACTTCATCAAAACATCAAGCATCAGTTCATTCCATACCAAGACCCATTTTTATTTTTCAGCAAGTGACTGAAGAATTCTTTAGCTGATATTGAAGACGTGCTGAATAAATGTCCCATGCATCTTGAGTAAAAAAATTGACTTATTTACTATATTAGTATCCGTAAATTTGCGAGAAATTGATGGAAGAAACATAATTTTCTCATCAGAAATTGAATTTTAAATATGTCGTTTTTGGAATAAAATATAAATAAGTTGTTTGAATAATTCGACAGAGATGGTAAACTCGAGCACTTTGATTCACAACCGAAAAGTCACAAAATTCCATGATAAAAATTTCATCTTTGTGGACTTTATACATTCCTATTTCATACTTAAAAGTTGGTCAAGTACACAATCTGAAAATTCTGAGCTATAATTAAAAGCAATAAAAAAATAAAAAAATCAATTGAATTTTTTTTTCTCAGTGAGCAAAAAGCACAGAGAATTACAATATTCAAAGTATGAAATTACCAAACAAGAAAAAAGAAGAAGACGAAACTAGGGTTTTGGAGAATAGAAAATAGAAAGAGATGAAATGATAAAGCAAAAGAAATAAAGAATGGAACCAATAGTTGAATTTTCGCCGGAGAAAAAGGCAGTGATAACACAGTCAGCCGCACTTGGAGAAAGAGATGGAAAAGGTGTAAGTTAGCAGTTAATTTGGGGCAGATGGGTCAAATAGATTGGGGGCGGGTCGATTTGATTTGGGAATTAGTGGATTTTTAAATTAGTTTAGGTTAATTATCGAGTGACCAATAGATGATTGCCATGCCATTAATGAATTTATTAATTGGATTTAAATTAAGAAATGTTAAAAATAAGGGTAATATGGAGCCCAAAGGTAGATGTGAAGGGTATTTGAGACCCAATAGGTGGAAGGAGGGTAATTTTGTACCATTTTTAATAATTCGAGGGTATTTTAGGCCCTTTTCCGTTCATAGTATTAGTATATTTTGGCTATAAAAGTCCCATTTTTGTGTTCAATATTTAGTTATCATAACTTAATTTGAGCTCTCATTTAAACCATACATTTGCATGGTTTAATTGCAGTCAAATTCAAGTTATACTACTACTAATATTTATTACTTATACTTTTTACCTAATCAGTTTGCAGAAAATAATGTTTTAGATCTTAAAACACAACTAACATATAAGGTGACTCAATTGGGTTAGAGGATGACTATTCACATGGATTATCTGGGATTGATTACCCCTCAAAAATCTTTTGAGTTGAGTTGAACCTGTCACATAGGACTTGCCTGGTGCTATTTATATTTAAAGGAAAAGTTGATATTTTTAGATAAATTATTAAGCATAGTGAGCAGTAATGTCCAAGTCATGTACCCAAAAATTAATTTGAACTCATTAATCCTGTAAATCTCATATATACCCACAAGCCACAAAATAATGATTTTTTTAAATTTTTGAGTCAAATAATAATAGTTAGGTCTTGGGAATGCTCCTAGGTGGGATGATTTGGTTGATGAAAAAAACAGGTTTCACCTTCTCTTTTGAATGACAAATAAAGTCCACAAATAAAGTTTCTTCTCTTTTGAATTTGTGCCTAAAAGTGTCAAAAAGTGTGATTGCAAAGAAGAATGAATCAAAGGCCTTAGCATTAGGGTCCCACTAATGCTTATGCTATTGATATGTGCGGTGATTTTTTTATGAGGATGAGGAAGATAATATGTTGGACGTATGCTTTGATAAAGGGGCAAGGAATTGGGATATCTCACTAGACATCAAAAAAGTGGAAGCAACAAAAATAAAAAGAAGACACATGGTAGGACATACAGTTGGGATAGTAAAGTAATTGGGGAGTTCATTCCAAAGCAACTACGATGCGAATGATAAAGCAAAATCATATGACAAATTTGAAGAAGAAGAAAAGAGGAAAATAATTAGGTGACTTTGTAGGTTATTTCATAAGTCGAGTGACTTTATTGCCACAAAAATTATCACTTGTATTCAAATTCGAAACACGTGATTTCTTCTTCTTTTGAAAGAGTTATACAGAATAAAGACGTTGGATTCCATGTTTATGTTGGAGAGATATTTATGCCATTGGATTCACTATTTGAATTGTTATTATCTTGCTTTTTGTGGCTCATCTGCAACAATGGCAGACCAAATGTGATTCTTTATTCAAATTATTGTGTGTATGAATTATTATCTTTATTCAAATTCATTGTGTATGAATTATCTCTTTCTTTCAGCAAAAGAAGACATTTTTGAGAAGAAGATTTTGTGAAGGAGCAAACACAACGATGGCTGATCCTGTTATTGGTGCTACTGTTCAAGGTTTGCTTAAAAAGCTGCTTTCTCTCACTATTGAGGAATTCAGTAGCTCAAAGGACTGTAATAAAGATCTTGGAATGTTGACACAAAATGTATCCATGATACAAGCTTTCATTCATGATGCTGAAAGACGACAAGTTGAGGATCAGTCTGTGAAACTATGGTTCACGAGGCTTGAGAGAGCTGCTGAAAATGCTGAAAATGTGTTTGACAAATTCAGGTATGAATCTCTCAAAAGACAAGTGAAGATCCGAAACAATCCAATGAGAAAGGTCAGTGATTTCTTTTCTCATACAGCTTTTAAGAACAAAATGTCTCGAAAAATCAACAACATTAATGAAGAGTTGAGGGATATCAATAAGGTAGCCAAAAACCTTGGTCTCCAATCACTCATGGTTCCTCCTCGGAAAATACTACCGATTCGAGAAACAGACTCCATAGTAGTTGCTTCGTATGTTGTTGGCAGAGACAACGATGTTGCTGAAATAAAGGAGAAGATATTAACCATAAGAGAGGATATTGATCTGTGCACCATTCCCATAGTGGGCATGGGGGGTTTAGGGAAAACAACTGTGGCCAAGAGAATTTTCAATGATGAACAGATCGAGAAGCACTTTGAAAAGAGAGTATGGTTATGTCTTCCTGAAATGTCAGAAATTAAGAGCTTTCTTGAACTGATCCTCGAATCATTGACAAAGAGGAAAGTTGAGGTCCAGGGCAGAGATATATTAGCCAAAAAGCTCCAAGATGAATTGGCAGGAAGAAAGTATTTGCTTGTCCTGGATGATTTGTGGCGTGTTGACCCAACATTGTGGGATGAGTTTGTGGACACCTTGCGAGGAATAAATACATCCCGAGGAAACTTCATTCTTGTAACTACTCGTATGGAATTGGTGGCATCCACAGTAGCAACAGTACTAGGTCCTCATATGTTGGAAAAATTATCAGAAGATCATTGTTGGTCCATTTTCAAACAAAGAGCGTTTGTTGATGGTAAAATTCCAGAGGAAATAGTAAGCATGGAGAAAAGGATTGCTGAAATGTGCCAAGGTCTACCATTGGCTGCAAGTGTGCTGGGAGGCCTCTTACGCAGTAAGGAAAAACATGAATGGCAGGCAATTCTTGATGGAAACCCCCTTGTTGCAGGTGAAAATGATAACGGAGAAAAGAGCATAAAGAAAATCCTAAAACTCAGCTATGATTATCTACCATCTCCACAACTGAAAAAATGCTTTGCTTACTTTGCAATGTTTCCAAAAGATTTTGAGTTTGAAAAGGAACAACTTATCCAACTTTGGATGGCAGAAGGCTTTCTCCATCCATGTCAAGAGATCCCTGCGATGGAAGACGTTGGGCACTGGTTTTTTCAAATCTTGTTGCAACATTCCTTGCTACAAGATGTTGAGTTAGATGAGCAAAACAATATAACACATTGTAAGATGCACGATCTTGTGCATGATTTGGCTGGAGATATCTTAAAATCTAAACTATTTGATCCGAAGGGTGACGATGGAGAAAAACTTTCTCAAGTTCGATACTTTGGATGTGAGTCACCAAGGGATCAAATAGATAAGATATATGAGCCAGAACGTTTGTGCACACTGTTTTGGAGAAACAATTATGTATTGGAAGATATGCTGTTGAGCTTTAAGTTCTTGAGAGTTTTAGATTTGTCCAATTCAGGAATCAAGGAGTTGTCGGCCAAAATCGGGAAACTGATATACTTGAGATATCTTGATCTCTCCAACACTAAAATCACAGTCTTGCCCAACTCCATTTGCGAGCTCTATAATTTGCAAACATTTAGAGTGAATGATTGCTTTTCACTCAGGGAACTTCCATATGAGATGGGAAATATGATAAGCTTGAGACACATATATTTCACTTCTGTTGACAAAAGAACTCTGCATTGGGGAGCATGGTGTATTCACTATAACAATTTTCAGATGCCACTTAATATGGGGCAATTGACTAGTCTTCAAACCCTCCAGTTTTTCAAGGTAGGTTTAGAGAAAGGTAGTCAAATTGAAGAATTAGGTCATTTGAAAAACCTAAGAGGTGAATTGAAGATCAATGGTCTCCAATTGGTCTGTGATAAAGAAGAGGCTCGAACAGCATATTTACAGGAGAAACCAAACATCTGCAAGCTGGCATATTTATGGTCCCATGATGAATCAGAAGGCTGTGAGATCAATGATGAGCATGTGTTGGATGGTCTTCAACCGCATCCTAACTTGAAATCCTTAGAAGTGTGGAACTATTTGGGGACTAAATTTCCTTCATGGTTCAGTGAAGAATTGCTACCAAATTTGGTCAAGTTGATATTAAGTGGTTGCGAAAGGTGCAAAGAAATTCCATCTCTTGGTCAACTGAAGTTCCTTCGGCATCTTGAACTGGTAGGATTCCATGAGTTGGAATGCATTGGACCTGCTTTATATGGTGTTGAGATTAGCAATATTGGATCAAGCAGCATTATCCAAGTATTCCCGACATTGAAAGAACTAGTATTAGAGGATATGCGTAGCCTTATTGAGTGGAAGGGAGATGAAGTTGGAGTAAGAATGTCTCCCGGTCTTGAGAAGTTGCGGATTACAGACTGTCCATTGTTAAAAAGTATTCCGAATCAATTTGAAATCCTCCGTGAATTAGAAATTACAGGAGTTGACAGTGAAATGCCATTGTTGAACTTGTGCAGCAACTTGACATCTCTTGTGAATCTTTCTGTTTGTAATGTCAAAAAGCTCACTTGTCTTCCAGATGAGATGCTACGCAACAACGTTTCTCTTCAATACCTATCGGTCACTGACTGCGAAGAGTTTCGTGAATTGCCACAAAGCTTGTACAATCTCCATTCTCTTAAGAGATTAAGGATTCACAGCTGCACCAATTTCAGTTCTCTTCCTGTCCCCAATGGAGACAACTATTTGACTTCCCTCCAATTATTGATGTTATGTAATTGTGATGGATTGATCAGTTTACCAATTGGAATGCTAGATCAATGCCGGTCTCTAAAGATTTTGAGTGTCAGCTGCTGTGACAACTTGGTTTCCTTCCCTTTACATGTGTGGGAAATGCCTTCACTTTCATATTTGGAAATATCACGATGTCCCAAATTGATTAGTGTACCCGAAGTGGGCCTTCACCGTCTCACTGGGTTATGGAAATTGGAAATTGGTCCTTTCTCAGAGATGGTGGATTTTGATGCATTCCAATTGATTTTTAATGGCATTCAACAGCTGTTGTCCCTTCGTGATCTGGAGGTGTACGGACGTGGGCACTGGGATTCTCTGCCCTATCAGCTTATGCAATTCTCTGACCTAAGAGCGATCAAAATAGCTGATTTCGGAATTGAGGCTCTTCCTCCTAGACTTGACAACCTTACTTTTCTTGAAAGATTAACGTTAAAGAGGTGCAAACGGCTACAACAGCTGAACTTCTCAAATGTCATGCCCAAATTATGGCTTCTGTGGATAAATGATTGTCCATTGTTAGAAGCTCTGTCGGATGGGCTCGGCAACCTTGTTTCTTTGGAAGAATTATATTTACAGGACTGCGAAAAACTAGAGCATCTGCCATCCCGAGATGCCATACGACGCCTCACTAAATTATGGAACCTGGGAATTGAAGGCTGCCCAAAGTTAGAAGAAAGTTGCACCAACTCCCAGTGGTCCAAGATTTCCCATATTCGAAATATTGAAGTAGGTGGGAGGATAATTAAAGACAGACGTAAGTCTCAGTTTCTCTTTCACTTTCTGATTCGCTTGCATTTTTAATTAGAGTTATTTTCCACGAGTTCCGGAAAAGAAGTTTTGTAAGTAATTTAATATTTTTTCCTGAAATTATTTTGACTATGCTAGATTATCAATCAATTGCATCTGTGCTATGCTTTCAGCATTCTGCTTGTCCACTCGAACTGAATTGTTGTTCTTCTAATTCTTCAAGTATTGTATATCTATCTAATGAAAATTTATGTTTCTTTTCCTTATAGGTAGCTGGTTCAAAACGTCTCTGTGGTAAATCAAGCCAAATCGTATGAGCCGAAGGCAATTATGTAAGGTAAATTTTCATTTAGAAATTATAGGCACTTTGTAATCTACTAGTTTCCATCTTTCTTTATAGGCCCAGTTTGTCCACTAGAACCGAATTGTTCTTCTTCTTATTCTTCAAATATTTAATCATGAAATTTATGTTTGACTTTTCCTTATAGGTTACTAGTTCAAAGGTCATGCTAGAACGTCAATGTGGTAAATCAAGCTAAAGCCTATGAGTTACAGGCAATTATGTTTGGTAAATTTTCTTTTAGAATTTATAGGCACTTTGTAATCTACTAGTTTCTATCTTTCTTTTTGTTGGAAACCAATTTTCGGAGGTCTATGCGATAAATACAACATTACCTTCCTGAAAAAAAAAGTTTAATCATGAAAATTTTCTATTCAATATGCAGAGGACAGATTGGAACATTTTGCATCAGTGGTGCCTTTGGACACTTTGATTGCATGAAGCTTGAGATTTTAAAGTAAGTTCGTTTTTGTCCATAAAAAGATTGCAAATGGTGGCGTTTAGATCAAATGCTTTCTTCTCTGGAATGGTTTTTCTTTATCCCCTAAATGCTGCTCTTAAATCATCCTACTTACCTTTATCTCGTTTACAGTTCTATGTAAAATGAAAATTCTCAAAGGAACAATTCCAAGTTTCATATATGGTAGAGGTCTATATAAGTTTCTTAATAGTCACACTTCTCGTTACTTTCACTTGACAAAATATTTTCTCTTTGAGTACCAACAACTATTAAGTAATAATCATTGAGTACGCAGTCGCTCATTTGCCCAAGTGATACTATTCTTTTATGTATGGGTGTCATTTGATAAAAAAAAACCTTTTTCTACGAGCTAATCAAAATAAAAGACTAACAAGTATTTTTGGTAAATAATGAATGAGTAGTTCAACCAACCAACAAGTACCATGTCCTTTTTTTTATGATACTTCAACTGCTTGCTGCAGATTTATGTAGTGTTGTAGACTTTCACTTGAAATCTATTTTTTTTTTGTTTCTATTGCTGTTTGTTAATTGAAAACTCTCTTGTAACAATCGCAAGTAAATTCATATAAGTTCCTTAATAATAATAATAATCTTATATTGGTTTGATTTTTATGCATTAGAGAGTAGAGATGAATCTATATATGTATGCACACTTGTCGTTACTTTCGCTTCACAGCAAAGGATAATTCATTGAAACATTTGCAATTTACGATTAAGACTGCTATCCTTAGCAATACCTATTTATCTTATTAGTTCTTGATTTCATCTAAAATCTCTTTCGTGGTTGTTTGTTATGAGTTGCTTCTCCATTTCACAAGGTGCCAAAAACTGACTTTTTACCATTTCCTATGTTTAAGCTTCTTGATTGAAACAACGGTATGCATGGATGGACCTTGTGGAGATGGTAGACTGGAGCAGACTTCTCTTAGATGTGTTTAAGTTTCATGATTGTCAAGGGAAATTGCATTTGGCGGAAACTGGTGTGGAGTTATTATTTACTTGTAAGACTAAGATTTGACAGCAGAGGTCTTGTACATGCCTTGTTGTACAAATAGAGTTTTTGTTTATTAGGCGAATCACTCATTTTCTATAAGACTCTAGAGATGTACTCTGCCTGAGGTGACATAGGGTCACCCTGCCTGAGGCCTCTCTTCCCTTCAAAGTATCCGTATCCATCTCCGTTTATGTTAATAGTGAACTTGGTTGAAGAGACATGACATGTCATCACCAAGTTCTTAAAGTATACTGGAAATCCATATCCTTTCAGAGCTTCACTTATGAAGTCCCAACTGATATCTCATATGTTTTTTTCTTAAGTCAATTTTCATGAGACATGTAGGAGTTGTTTTCCTATTATAGTGTCTCAAATAATGAGCATATTGTTTCGATCTCAACAATATGCACATTATTTGAGTGAACAAGGTGACGAAGTTCGCATGAACATCATTGTACTTTTTTTTTGGAATTCAAAAGAGATGAACAATAGTGTACTGTTGTTTGTAAATTGATAACTCTCAAGAAATGTATATAAGTTTCTTAATTACTTACAAATTGATTAGTGTACCCGAAGTGGGCCTTCACCATCTCACTGGGTTATTGAGGTTGGGAATTGGTCCTTTCTCAGAGATGGTGGATTTTGATGCATTCCAATTGATTTTTAATGGCATTCAGCAGTTGTTGTCCCTTCGTGATCTGGGGGTGTATGGACGTGGGCACTGGGATTCTCTGCCCTATCAGATTACGCAACTCTCTGACCTAAGAGAGATCACAATAGCTGATTTCGGAATTGAGGCTCTTCCTCCTAGACTTGACAACCTTACTTCTCTTGAAAGTTTGACGCTAGAGAGGTGCAAACGGCTACAACATCTGAACTTCTCAGATGCCATGCCCAAATTACGGCTTCTGTGGATAAGTGATTGTCCATTGTTAGAAGCTCTGTCGGATGGGCTCGGCAACCTTGTTTCTTTGGAAGAATTATATTTACGTGACTGCGAAAAACTAGAGCATCTACCGTCCCGAGATGCCATGCGACGCCTCACTAAATTATGGAACCTGGAAATTAACGGCTGCCCAAAGTTAGAAGAAAGTTTCACCAACTACTCCCAGTGGTCCAAGATTTACCATTATTCAAATATTGAATTAGGTGGGTGGAGAAGGACAGCCGTAAGTCTCGGTTTCTCTTTCACTTTCTGAGTCGCTCGCATTTTTAATTAGAGTATTATTTTACACCAGTTCCAAAAAAGAAGTTTTGTAAGTAATGCAATATTTTTTCTTGAAATTATTTTGACATAAAAAAAAAAATGCTAGATTATCAATCAATTGCATCTGTTGCTATGCTTTCAGGATTCTGCTTGTCCACTTGAACTGAATTGCTGTTATTCTAAAAATTATGTTTCTTTTCCTTATAGGTAGCTGGTTCAAAACGTCTCTGTGGTAAATCAAGCCAAATCGTATGAGCAGCAGTCAATTACATTAGGTACATTTTCATTTATAATTTATAGGCACTTTGTAATCTACTTGTTTCTATCTTTCTTTTTGTTGGAAACCAATTTTCGGAGGTCTATGCTGATGAATACAACATTACCTTCCTTAAAAAAAGTTTAATCATGAAAATTTATGATTTCTGCTCATAGGTTACTAGGTACAAGGACATGGTAGAACGTCGTTGTGGTATATCTAGTCAAAATCCATGGGCAGAATCATGTTAGGTATTTTTATTTAGTTGTTAGAGGAATGCTCTAACAAGTTTGTAAAGTTTCTTTTTTTTACTTTCCTTTTCTCTCATGAAATAATTTTAATGTTTAACGGGACTTGTCGTGTTTCACAGAGGAACCACCGCTGTTATTTTGTATGAAGAACAATCTTCAACTGTAGACTCATTATGGGACACTTTCATGAGTATTTTCGGGGAACTACAGTCTACGTATGAAACATCAAAAACTCAAAAGCGTATAGGGTGACAATGAGAAGCTACACGGGGTCTATTCTCCATGTAAGTATTGATAACTCTCAAGGAACAATACCAAGTCTCATATATGGTAGAAATCTATATAAGTTTCTTAATAGACTCATAAAAGAATAATCTTTATGTCTTCTGCAGTTCTGGTTTTATTTTCATGCTTAAGACAGTACAACTTTATGAATATATGACACACTTCTCGTTACTTTCACCTCACAGGACAATTTCTCTGTTTGTTAAAACTTCTGCGAATGAAGGACTTCAACAAAGATAGTTGTCATGAATATTTTTGCAAAAGGTGACCCATTGGCTCTTAAAATGTCCTTAGCAGTATATGTTCATCTTAAACAGGTTTTCCTCTGTCCTTTTTTAGTGGTTACTTGTAATGATCCGCTTCTCCATTCTCCAAGGAGGAAACGTGTGCCAAAACTGACTTTTTACCATTTCCCGTGTTTCAGATTCATGTTTGAAACTCCAGCATGGACCTCGTCGAAATGTTACTTGTGTTAGATGTGTTTGAGTGTCATGATTGGCAAGGGAAATTGCATGTGGCGGAAATTGGAATGGAAATACTATTTACTTGTATGACTAAGATTTGACAGCAGAGGCGCCTTTCTTTCACAGCATACGTGCCTTTTGGTACAAATAGAGTTCATTTTTCCAACAAACATTTTGAACTTTTATACTTAGCTGCTGCATCATTGCCTAGTTGTTAGCTTCTGTAATGTACATCTGCTTTTCCTCTTGAAATTTCTCTTGGCTTTTGTTCGCAAGAATAAACAAAAAAGATAGGACCTACCATTTGCATTGTTTAAATCCAAACAATATGTATTCAAAAGTCACAAGCCACGTGTGTTATTCCAATTTCGTACAGGACTGCATTTTTGTGTCTTTGTATAACATATCACATTGCTCATTATTCTTTCAGATAGACCAGATTGCACTATCCAAGTTGTGTAGCTTAATATCTTCATTCTTGTCATTCTTTCTTTTGTAAGTACCTCCTTTGATTGGCTAGCCACAGGGTACTGAAACACAACTCCTCACTAGATGAGATATCATCAACTTTGGTGATCTTACTATTAAAGCATTTATAACTACTGGAAACAGGAGTAGTTACCATTCGGAGTTAGACAGTATCTACCATTTTGATACCATTTATGCATTTAACTTCCTCCAATACCAATTGCAGTCCGCTGGTGTTATATGGTTCCGGAAGTGCTGATCACCTTTTCATATACAGGACATTCACCTATTTGATCCATGACAAATCTTTCTTCATTGCCAATTACCAGATCAGTTTTCCAATGAAATCACAACTTTTTATGTTCAGACCTCCTAATTTCCTTGGCACATACAACTTCTCCTAAGAGACTAGGGCCACTTTCCTTGTCTCATCTGAACTACCAATCCTGTTAACTCATATTTCCCTTACAGAACACCGTAACATTATCAGCAAATATAAGATGTGTCAACTTTTTTCCTTTGCACATTAGATGAAATTGGAAATTTGGTGAATCATTCATTTTCTACAAGACTCTAGAGAGGTACTCTGCCTGAGGTGACATAGGGACTCGCCGCCTGAGGCCTCTCCTCCCTTCAAAGTATCGGTATCCATCTCCGTTTACATTAATAGTGAACTTGGTTAAGAGATATGACATGTCATCACCAAGTTCCTAAAGTATAGAAATACATGCCCTTTCAGAGCTTCACTGATGAACTCCCAACTGATCATCTCATATGCTTTTCTTAAGTCAATTTTCATGAGACATTAGGAGTTGTTTTCCTATTATAGTGTGTCAAGATGACATGACAAATACGGATCTTCCCTCAACAATATACAATGTACACTTTCATTGAAGAAAAGTAATGAATGTTGAATATCTTCTCATTGTTGAAATCTGTTGTATGTCAGTGTTTTGATGATTCTTACAAACGATGGGACCTGGTCCAAAGTTGAGTAGCATTCCTCTTGCTTAAATGGTGAACAGCTGTAAATCTGTCACAATTGACGTGATTGGTGAGCACAGGAAATGAGAAAACTGTACTCCAATGAGAAAGCACTAGGTTGTTTGTTCAAAGGATAATACATTCTTGATTGATTGATATCTCCTTGAAACAACAACAAACAAAATTCATTCATCAAAGGTGAACTTTGTCTTTGAAGAACTTAAGCTTTCAACAACCTCAAGTGACCTATAGAGTTATCGAGTGTGTCTTCTAAGTGCTGTTAGAAAATGCTTGCAGTGCAATGAACTAATAATATCTGTTTTGAATCTATAAAGAAACACATCAAGTCTTTGTAAAAGAAAAACAATGAGTATAGTTAAGAGTTATTTAAAATTCCAAACCCCACCAGTACAAGTCCCTCACTTGCCCCACCCCTAGGTCGTCTCTTTGTCCTTGGAACGTCTGTCCTTCGAATGCCTATTTTCAATGTCTTCTTAGAAAATGTTTCCGAGAAAACAAGTAGATTTTTGACTTATTTTTTCATGTTTGGTTGGTGAGTAGAAAATATTTTCCGGAAAAGATTTTGTGTTTGATTTATGAATGAAAAATATTTTTGAGAAATATCTTTTATTTTTATTAGAGTAGAAAATAATTTTTGAAATTGAAAATATTTTTTAAAAACAAACTTAAATTTTTTTTGGGGAGTGGGGAGGCTGATAGGGGGTGGGTGGGATGGGTGGGGGCTCGAGGGTAGGGGTGGAAAAATAAAAAAATTGAAGTTGAAAATATTTTTTAAAAACAAACTTAAATTTTTTTTGGGGGTGAGGGGCGGGGGGTCGAGGGTAGGGGTGCAAAAATAAAAATTTGAAGTTAAAAATATTTTTTAAAAACAAACTTAAAATTTTTTTGGGGGGTGGGGGGCTGCTAGGGTGGGTGGGTAGGTGGAGGGGTCAAGGGTAGGGGTGAAAAATAATAATTTGAAATTGAAAATATTTTTTAAAAATAAACTTAAATTTTTTTTTTGGGGGGTGGG
>JAJOOH010024529.1:0-14620 GCA_029582605.1 Solanum gracilifrons | reverse complement strand
CCCCCCCCCCCCCCCCCCATTCAGCAACATGTGTTTCCAATAATGGGAACCTCTTTTCCGTTGAACAAGGGCATGCATTGCTTCCTACAATACTTTATCCATATAAAGTTAGACCATCATGTACTTTGAATTCTGGAATAGCTTTTAAGTATTTTTATAGTGTTAGCTTAAATAAGGAAATATTTTTAAGCACTTATTCATAACTTGTGATTTTTTTGGCTTATAAGAAAAGAGTTATAATCTTATACCAATAGGCTCTTAGTCTTATCTCATGCACTACACTAGTCTAGCAAGAGAAAAAACCTTTCATTTCAATACATTATACATAATTCAGGCGTATAATGCATTCAATATTAAGAACTTTAAGATTGAACTCATTAAATTTAAATTATGAATATAATTCGGGAAATAGTACTAGATTAATTATGGCTGAAAACACCTAAAATGAGAGTTTCAAGTTTCGTATAAGATAAAGTAGGAAATTTAAGTTAAAAAATTAAATTAAGAGAAACAAGTAAAGAACAAAATGGTTTGATCATAATCTATGAAGGCTTACATAAATAGCAAATAAGAAGTAGTATCCGTTTATTTTGGGCTTACATAGGAGATGTACTTTGTCAAGCCTTCATATTTTTGGTTGAAGGTTAGAAATTCAATTAACAGTATATCAGTAATAGTAATATTTCCCAATGTAAGAAATTGTTGATGCAATTTTAGTTAGTTACAACATAAATTTCTTAGTTACCTCAAAATGATTTCTATATGATTTTTTAAAGTATATATCCTCTTGTTGGATGTTTCAAGTTCTTATCTACCTGCCTTATTTATACTAATTTCTCTTCTAATGTAGTAACTTGTAATATGCTTATTATGTTTGGTTGAAATTATATTATTTGATTATTAACATCTATTATAGTAGATTTGTTTATTTGAATATTGCTTTGAGTATGTTCCATCATCAGTCACGAGAGTCTTGTATTGGGCTTTGTAATGAAAAGCGCCAACGGGATAAAGAATAGTTGCATTTAAGTAAGAACCTATGAAGCCTAATACTTGACTTGCAACTTCAACTTCATCACCAATTTGATATATTGTAGTTTATTGTCCCTTATATGCTATTTCTCTTATTTCAACTGAGATAAAATCAATTCTTTATTGGTGATTTTCCTCTGCCATTGAAAAAAGTGAGCAATTTTGATGAGTTCTTTTAACATGTAAACTAATTTTTTTCTTTTATAACGTTCAAGTTAAATTTCATAATTTTTCAAAAATTTGAAAAGATCAAAAAATATTTATACTTTTTTTTCATTTCATTTAACTCATAAAAAGTCAATAGCAACTCCTGTTTATATTTGTGACCGAACACAATTGCATGCAAGGCAATTGTGTTCAAAATTGCTCACTTTTTTCAATGGCATAGGAAAATCACCTAGCATATAAGGGACAACAAACAACAATATATCAAATTGGTGATAAAGTTGAAATTGCAAGTCAAGTATTAGGCTTCATAGGTTCTTACTTACCTGCAACTATTCTTTATCCCGTTGGCGCTTTTCATTACAAAGTCAAATACAAGACTCGTGACTGATGATGAAAATTCTACAAGACTTTCAAAGGACAACAGGAAGTGGACAACGTTTTTGTCATCATATACTTAGAGTTAAAATATTTGGTGATACAAATGAGATTTAAATTTGTACAAAAATATGTTATGAAAAACTCTATAACACAAGAATTTGTGGATGGTTGAAATTGTGTAAACATTTAAAAGAAAGGTCATTCTAATTTCCCTCCGTTGAGACTAGAAGGAAAAAAAGAGAGAGAATTGCAGTGCTCTTGACGACCCAATGTACACACTCAAAACCTAAAGTTAATTGTTCCTTGAATTTTATTATTCATATTGTTCTTCTTTAACCTGTAGAAACTTTGCAAAAGGAATAAGTATATGGATTCGACAGAACCAAACTCCTCATACTGGAGATATGAAGAGTTTTGCGGTAAGAAGAGCTGAAATGGTTGTTTAATATGATGTGCTTAGGTAAGTATGTTCTTAATTCATTATACTAACGCTTTACCATTTGAAAATTTCATAAGGCAAAGGGAAATTTTTTTGATCGAGGCAAAATGTGGACTAAGATTCATACGAGAAAAGATGGATGTTATGTAACTGAGGCGGCTAGGAAGATTGGGTTAAGTATTCTTTCTATACATGGTTGCTCGAGTAGACTGAAGAAATGATTTTTTTTTGGTATTAGTAATTCGGTATGTTTGTGGATATTCTCACCGAGAGAATCCTTGTTGGTATTCCGCAAACCAATAGTAGATAGATTGACTTTGCGATTTGATAGATTTGTCAAATGAATGAAGAGGGGGTGTTAAATAGGTGGAGAAGATGAAGCACCTCCATGTTTCTTGAAAATTTAAGAGTCAATGTGTGCATAAGGCCCTTTGTCATGCCAATGTACCACCCAAGATGACCACTATATTTTTTTTTCTTTTTTCTTCTTCTTCCAATAGAACATTAATTAAAAAGGATTGTAATGCCCTTTAGAGAGTCTAATTTTATTTTATTCATTAATTGAATAAAAGCTAAACGGACCATCTAAAAATTAAAAAATAGGCGTATTATGTAGAACCCATTTGATTCTGATAATTAAGACCCAAGATTAAATAGTAAATCAGCTCACTAACACAAAATTCAAACATCTAATATATTTTGAAGATCAAACACTATCAAATAAATAAAAGATAAACAATATATTTAAAAAAAAATTAATATAATTCAAATAAACTAGCAAACTAAATCTTTAAAAAAAATCTAACAAAAATAGTCATAATTCGGCACTAAAATAACTTCTTTGATTGAAAAAATTGTGATAGTGACGGATTTGGATAGGGGATGAGAGGATGAGAAGATTGATATTGATTTTGGGGTAAATGGAGGTCGCAAAAAAAAAAAAAACTCCCCGTAAAGTTATTCGATGAAGTTTTGACATGAAACTTATATCAAAAGATAGTCATTGAAGAGCTCTACACGTTTATGTAAGGGGTATAAAATGGAGATGACCGGAACTCTATAAATCTAAATAGAAAGTAATGATTAGTATTCAATCTTCCTGCAGTATTGGTTGGAAATGAAGGGGAGAGAGGAAAAATTTAAAAAATTATAGGGCCAAATTTTGAGGTGTTTTGTGTTATGATAGGGTCAAACAAGAGTCATTGGATTAAAAAAAATATGAATGGTGGAGATTAAAATTTGAGTCATTGTTATTGGACTAGATTTAAAATTGATTAGGTTCTTATAATTGGATTCAAATTAGCCCAATTCAATCAAAATTGAGCCCTCTGGGCCTATTCATTTTTTTAACATAGAAAGACAATAAAAAAATAATATTAACAAACAAAAAAATACAAATACAAACACAATTAAATACGTCAAACATTAGCTATTCATGATGGAAATTATACTTTGATGGAACAATTAATACAAAAGCCACAAGGACTGGGGCGATTCTCGTATCGCCCACAAGGCAACATTACCCTGCAAAATCTTGAATTTGTTTCTTCTATACAAATGACACAACAAATGACGAAGCATGAATCATGTGTCTAAATATGAAAATAGATTTGGAAGTACAAGAATTGACTGTGTTGGTATATTCCGATTTGCTTATTCGGCAAGTTGAAGGCGAATGGAAAACTAAAGACCTCAAGCTTCTTCCATACAAACAATGTGTGGAAGACCTCAGCAAAATGTTTAAGTTCATAGAGTTTAGATATATCCCCAGGTTTAATAATGAATTGACTGATGCCCTGGCTACTTTGGCCTCAATGCTTCCATATCCTAGCAACACTTGCATCACTTCTTTGGAAATTCAAGTTCGTGACCAACATTACTATTCTAACACAATTGAAGAACCATATGGTGAGCAATGGTACCTAGACATAAAGCACTTTCTTGCAGACAAATGATATCCAGAACGTTCTAATGGAAGCTAGAAAAGAACTATTAGGCGCCTGGCTAGTAGTTTCTTTTTTAGCGGAAAATTTAATATAAACAAACCCTAAATTTAAATTTGTTGAGATGTGTGGATGTTGAAGAAGATGAGAAAATCATGAATGAATTACATGCTGAGATATGTGGATCACACATGAATGGATATGTCCTTGATATAAAAGATACTTTGAGTAGGGTATTAATGACTTACGATGGAATGGGATTGCTTTCGCTTTGTGAAGAATGATCTTCAGTGTCAAGGTAATTTAATTCATTCACATCCTTCAGAGTTACACCCTATGGCCACTCCTTGGCCCTTCGCTGCATTGGGAGTGGATGTCATCGGACAAATTGTGACAAAAGCTTCAAAAGGACATCGATTCATTTTGGTCGCAATTTATTGCTTCACCAAATGTGCGGAGGGAGTCACTTTAAAAGTAGCTACTAAGAAGACGGCCATTGATTTTTTCAATTCTAACATCATTTGCCATACAACACTACAAATCTATATACCAATTTGAAATTGTGCATCACAATTCTACTCCATACCGATCAAAATCCAATGGAGATGTGGAAGATGCCAATAAAAACATCAATAAGATCCTCGGAAAGATGGTTCAAGGGACCAGAAAATGGCATGAAAATTTACCTTTCACAGATTTGGGATA
This sequence comes from Solanum gracilifrons, assembly GCA_029582605.1. Taxonomy (NCBI): domain Eukaryota; kingdom Viridiplantae; phylum Streptophyta; class Magnoliopsida; order Solanales; family Solanaceae; genus Solanum; species Solanum gracilifrons. Next base: position 9,955 of record JAJOOH010024529.1, on the reverse strand, counting down.
TCGTACGACTACACACACTTTGATTAGTGCCACCCCATACTTGCTGATGTATGAACCAAGGCGGTAACACCAACGGAAGTTGACATTCAATCTCTCCAAATTTTGGAAGCTAAAATTGAGGATACTGAATGGGATAAAAATTGAATAGATCAGCTGAAATTAATAGATGAAAAAAGATTGGCGGGCATTTTCTTTGGATAGCTTTATCAACAATGTATGGCTCGTGTATACAACAAAAGGGTGCACCCTAAACATTTTGAAGTAGGCTGTCACGCCCCGAGCCTACACCCTGGGCGGGACTGGCACTCGAGAACCATTGTTGTCCCCAAGTAAACCTGTCATGCCTCGAGCCTACACCCTGGGCAGGACTGGCACTGGAGAACCATTGCTAACCCTAAGAGAACCCTTGACCTGACTTACTTACTTAGCGGAAGACTTAAACAGAAGAACTAATCTCAAACACTAAACTTATGAATTAAACTTAGAATGTCTTTAAGGAAACATTCAAACTAACAAAAATGACTACTCAAGTCTCAGAGTAAAACATCTGAAATACAAGACTAAAGAACTATAACTACTCGTCTATGAAGCCTCTAAAATAAAGAGGGATGTTGGGACAAGACCCCCGATCATCCTAACAACTAAAATACTAGAAAGCAATGTACCAAGGAGTCCTCTGGAAAGCAATGAGGCTCACCAACTGACTCTGAGTGCTCAACAAGATCAACGTGGTGCTGGATGCTGATCCTGGTTACCTGTGTCGGCACCATAAAACTATGCAGGCCAAATGACATTAGTACATTGAATGTACAAGTATGCAAGGGGAATACTAAACATAACATAATCTTGAAAGAAATCTGAAAGAGACACTTACTTTGGCTTTACTCAACTCATGAATAACTTAACTCAATACAAAGCAACAATACACATGTAATATATAGAAAGCTTTTATAACAGTAGAAAGCAACTCAGTTTGTTAAAGAAATACAATAGGAACTCAACTTACTGATATAATAAAGTACTGTAATACTATGGGAGTTTCTCAAACCGACAACCACCACTATAAGCCTAAGTGGTGATAAATCGTCTTGCCCACGCTGCCAGAACTGTCATATACTTTGCCTTTATATAGGACGCCTTAACTAAGTGGATCCACTAGTCTATACTAAAAAGCACTAAGGAATCATCTAAAAAGTATGATCCTTTTCTACCCATGATGGCTACATGGTTTATGGAGACTTGAGTTATTATGAACTCGCATCCCAATATCGGTGCTCAATACTACAACCAAAAGTATACTTAGCTAATATGTTCTTAAAACAAAACTTTTTTTTTTTGGTTTGAGATAATTACTCAAAACTTAGCTTAAAAGCTCTCTTGGAAATCGGTGTTTCCTTTCATACTCAAATGTGAAAACATTTTAGCTTTTGGGAATACTTAGTTCCCGTATAATCTTTGAAGAAATGAACTCTTACTCTTACTCTTTAGTCAACTCATAGCTTAAGTCTTAAAACAAAGTTAAAACATTTGTGAAATTTTTTTGGAAAAGTTTATGAAACTCTCTTGACTTAACTCTTAACCTCTTGACTCGATTCTAAACTTTCCTTGAAATGAATTATGGATTCAAGGTTCATGATCTCATGTTTATGATTTCATGATGTTTAGATGTACCTTAGAGTGCTGAAATCAACTAGAAAACATATGTACGTTGCTAAGGAACTAGTACAAAAAGGTGGGGGAAGAATGGGAAGAACTGGCTTCCCTGGCGATCTGAGCGATGCGGGGCGCCAGAGGGCAAACTTCAGAAGCAAGGGTGAGGCACTCTGGCTGGCGCGGCTCCCCAAGACCCAAAATTTAGATGTCCCTTCTTGGGGCTCAGAGAGGGGCGGCGCCCTATGCCCCTACTCAGGTGCACTCTGACTTTTCTCCTTCGTTTTTCAACTCTAAACCCCCTATTTCGACTTTGTTCTTTCCCCAAACACTTAGAATCAACTATAACGTCAATATGTGCAAGAGTCAACCCGAAATCACACCTAAAAACATGAATCAACCTCAAGAAACTTCAACAACAAGAACTCGAAAGATTTCAAACGAATTTCAATAAGAACTCATAAGATTTGCTTTCAAAATTATATAACTTCACTGAATTGAATCATGGTTGGCATGTGGGTGAACTAACCCAATGCTATGTGATCTCATAAACCTCGTACGGATCACCCCTTGACGAAATCCACACACAATTCTCCAAGGAATTGACGAATTTTGAACTTTCTTCTCCTTTCTCCTCTTTTCTCTTTTCTCCAAGCCCTAGCATGAATTTCCAATTTACTAAGATGATATAATTCTAATTATGTCATGACCCGAGTCTACACCCTGGACGTGGTCGTCACTCGAAGACCATTGCTGGTCCCCAAGCGAACCCTCATCCTGGCTGACTACTAGCGGAAGACTAACTCAAACATGCAAAAGATTAAAATTGAATAAAATTCATGAAACTTAAATACAAGCTTTAACTTAAAATAAAACTCTTAATAAAAATAAATTATTCAACTCGCCATAAAATAGGCAACTTAAGTTTTTAAAATATTTAATAAAATAAATGAATAATACAGACTTCTCAACTATACTGACTATCTTTGAAGCCACTAACTGATAAAGATTGAAGTCGGGACAAGACCCATGACATCCTGACTAAACTGAAAAGTAAATGAAATCCTCCGAAAACAAGGAGGCCCACCATAGCTAACTCGAATTCCCGGATGTATCAACGAATCTCCTGTTGATGATCCTGAATACCCATGTCTGCATCATGAAAAGATTCAGGCCAAATGACTCAGTACGTGGAATGCACGATCATGTAAGAAGAATTCTAACGCATAAACATAAGATTGAAACTTGATAAAAAGGAGACATACTTACCTCTTTTCAAACTTACTCAACTCAAGGAATACTCAAGGATAAAGTACTCAACTAAGAGATTAGAAAGTCGACTCGAAGATATGATATTCAACTTTGGGTACTTAACTCTGGATACTCAACTCAACATGACTGAACTCATTTCAATGTAAAACAATTTAAAACAAGTGCAATATAAAGAAACAAACTGTTTAAAAACATGTTGTCGACTCTGTGTGTATGCAAGGATACAACATAACTCTGAAATGTATGTAAAAATACAAATAACTGTGTATATAAGAATACAATAACTTTTGTGGGAGTTTCTCTAACCGACAACCATCACTATGAGCCTAAGTGATGGTACAACATTTTACCTCACGTTGCCAAGGACCGTCCTATACCTTGCCATTGGTATAGAACCTGAACTACTAAGTGGATCCACTAGTCTATGCTGAAAAGCACTAAGGAATCATCTAAAAAGTATGACCCTTTTTCTGCCCATGATGGCTACATGGTTTATGGGGGCCTGAGTTAATATGAACTCCCGTACCCATATTGGTGCTCAATACTACTCCCAAAATATACTTAGGTCATATGTTTTTAAAACAAATTCTTCTCTGGTTTGAGATAATTACTCAAACTTAGCTTAAAAGCTCTCTTGGAATCAATGTTCCCTTTTGCTGTTCAAAACTCTTTCGAAAATCTCAGTTTCCTCTCATCTTAAATGTGAAAACATTTACTATTGGGAATACTTAGTTCCCATATATCATTTTAAAGAAAATGAACTTTACTCTTACTCTTTACTCAACTTCAAAGCTTAGTCTTAAAACAAGGTTTAAACATTTGTAAAATACTTCTTAAAATATGGTTTATGCCGAATTATGGACATGAACGACTCAATGCGAGTTTTTCAATAACCATTGATCGAACTTAATACTTGGAACTCAAGAACTTCAATGATACTACTCATTTCAATAATGCTCAACTCAGAGGGTTCATGCGGAATTATGAGCATGAACTACTTAACTCAAGGACTCAATGATACCTCTCATCTCAAGATTGCTCGACTCATAGGGTTCATGCGGAATTATGGGCATGAACTACTCAACTCAAGGACTTCATGGGTAATATGTAATAGTCACATAATTAGAAATAAATGTCAAAGAGGGATTAGGAACTCAACACTTAAAGGCTTAGAACTTGAAGATACTACTTCTCTGAAAGATACTCAACTTACGAAGTTCATGCTGAATCATGGGCATGGAATAACTCGACTCGAAGGTCTACATAACTACATGGAGCTCATGTATACAAGTCTTCTCATTCTCTTACTTACTTTCTCAATACTTAGTTCAAACCAATAGTTGATCTCAAAGGATTCACAATTGAACTCAAAGGCTTTCTTGGACTCTACTCTTTAACTCTCTCTTGAATATGAATTATGAATTCAAGAGTTTGGTTCATGCCATGAAAGATCTAGGTGATAGTGTAGACTCATGAATACATTCTCCTAACTCTCATGCTCACTTACTTGAGTCTTGAAACAAATTATTAGAAATTGTAGAAGACATCTCAAAAGGACTCAAAGAGACTTTCTCTAAATGATCGGAAGAACTCTTACGACATAACTCTTAGCTTTACCTTGAATTTTGAATTATGAATTATGAATTCAAGGTTATGATCATGTTATGAATGATTTCTATGTGTTTGGAAGTAGTTTAGAGTGATTAGAATCAAAGGGAGTGAAGGTACACTTAAAAGGGGCTCAAACGGGACAACCGACGGAAAAGGAGTGGAGGCAGGCAACCCTGGCGCGGGGCGCCAACCCCTAACTTCAGAGACTGAATATGGGCGCACTGCAGGCGCGCTGCCCCAGCCCCTTGGGAGCATTTGGGGCGCGCCGCGCCAGCCTCTCCATAGGCAAAGTTTCGACGAATTTCGCCTCTCATTTTATGATCCTAAATCGCTTTTAATCGCTTTCTTTTCTCAAATTTTCCTTAGATTCAATTACCCAACCTAAGTACACACTAATTCACTCAAAAAAACACTCAAAACAATCACTTTCATCTCAAGAAATCATCAAAACCCCAACAAAAAAAGATTTAGAATGAACTTCAAGAACACCTATCAAGAACTTAAATCCTTCAACTATTTGAGAATATAACTTCGCTGAAAATAATATGTTTGGCATGTGGTTGAAAAAACCCAACACTATGGAAGCTTACATACCTCTTAGGGATTAAACCCATGGCGAAAATCCGCAACAAGACGCAAGAATCTCGACGAACGCTTGATCCTCTCCTCTTTTCTCCTCGTTGCTCTTCTTTTCTCTTCTTGAACTCTCAACAAAAACCCTAGGTGTAAAATAGGATTATAAAAATGAACCTAATCAGATTATACCCCTAAAATATTACTAAAAACGAATTAAATCTGATTGGGTAAGAAAAAGACTAAAATACCCCTTACTATTTTCGGCTAAGTTTCCTTAACTGGACATCCTAACTTCAAAAGGTCATATCTCACTCATCTGACCTCGAAACTTAGAAAACTCGGTGGCGTTGGAAAGATAATTCAAAGGTATTTCCTACGGTATCTGGTATCACACCTAAATCATCTTGAACTAGAAGTTATGGTCATTTGAAATCGACCCAAAACTCATACTTAGCTTAACTTGCAAAATTTCAAATTTTGCTATTTCCAATTTAATTCTTTTTGGAACTCAAGGTGCTACATCTAGTGAACTTAACACTTAAGAAATTTTAATTCCTCGGTAAAATCCTACTCACAACGAAGGATGGTTCAAGTCTTAGCTCAAAATTTTTTTGGGGTGTTGCAAATTAGACCTCAAATAAACCCCTAAAAACGAAATAAAATAATTTGGAAAGGAAAAGACCACACTACCTTTCCAAAATCCGGATTAGACTTTCCTTATTTGAACAACCCAACTTCAAATGGCCATATCTCACTCATACAAACTCGGAATCGCACAAACTCGGTGGCGTTAGAAAGATAATTCCAAGATCTTTCCTACGGTATCAGGAAGAACACCTAACTCATCCAGATCAGGAGTTATGGTCGTGTAGATTTAACCAAAATTCAAACTTAACTAATTTACAAGATTTTTCATTCTTTCCTTAAATGACTATTTCCAATTCTATGTCTTTCTAGTTCTTTCAATTAGCGAGATGTTACAATATATCCCCTTGGGAACATTTTCCCTTGAATGATATTACTCTTAATAGGTTAAAAGTGTAACACCTAACATTCAGGTCAAACACCCAACAAGCAATGCAAATACAACATGCCAACTTATAAATTAAAGAGTACTAAGAAGAGAATTAGTACCTTGGTTTGGAATTTCTCCGGTTTCAAAGAGATGTGGATAGCTCTTCTTCATATCTTCTTCAGCTTTCCGAGTAGCTTCCTCAACAAACTGGTTCCTCCAAGGAGCTTTGACTGATGCTACTTCCTTAGTCCTCAACTTGCGAACTTGGCGATCTAGAATCTGAACCGGAATCTCCTCATAGGATAAGGTATCCTTGATACTAATATTTTCAGTTGGTATGATAAGTGAAAGATCTCCCATGCACTTTTTCAACATGGAGAAGTGAAATACCAGATGAACCACTACTAACTCTTGTGGTAGCTCTAACTCATAAGCTACATTACCAATCCTCTTGGATATTCTGTAAGGACCAATATACCGGGGACTAAGCTTCCCCTTCTTACCAAATCTCATAACACCCTTCATGGGTGAAACTTTCAGATATACCCAATCATCTACTTCAAACTCTAACTCACTTCTCCTAACATCAGTGTAGGATTTCTTATGACTCTGCATTGTTTTCAACCTCTCTTGAATAAATTTCACCTTCTCCATAGCTTGATGAACTAAGTCTGGTCCTATCAAACCAGCTTCACCAACATCAAACCATCCAATAGGAGATCTGCATCTTCTCCCATAAAGAGCTTCATAAGTAGTCATTTGGATGCTGGAGTGGTAACTATTGTTGTAAGCAAATTTAATAAGAGGTAGGTGATCATCCTAATTACCTTCGAAATCAATCACACAAGCCCTCAACATATCCTCTATGGTCTGAATAGTGCGCTCTGCTTGACCATTTGTCTAAGGATGAAAAACAGTACTTAAGTTCACCTTTGAACCCAAGCCTTTCTAAAAAGATTTCCAAAACTGTGCAGTAAATTGGGCACCTTTATCTGAAATTATCAAAACTGGCACCCCATGAAGTCTAAATACTTCATGAATATACAACTTAGCATAATCCGCTACTGTATGAGTAGTTTTTACCTGTAAAAAGTGAGCTGATTTGGTCATTCGATCCACAATCACCCAAATAGAATCATGTTGCTTGCGAGACCTTGGTAAACCTATGATGAAGTCCATATTGATCATCTATCACTTCCACTTTGGAAGTTCTATAGTCTGAGCCATACTACCAGGCCTTTGGTGCTCTACTTTAACTTGTTTTCAATTTGGACACTTAGCAACAAACTCTGCAATGCCCTTCTTGATACTACTCCACCAATAGAATTCTCTCAAGTCACAATACATCTTTGTGGAACCTGGACGAATGAAATATTTGGAGCTATTAGCTTCCTCCATGATCCTCTCTTGGAGTTCATCCACCCTTGGTACATACAACCTACCTTGATACCTCAATACACCATCTCCCCCTTGTTAAAAGCCAATACTTTTTGCTTATGAACATTTGACTTCAATTCAAGAAATATAGGGTCTTGGTGTTGCTTCTCTTTTACTTCTGACACTAATAATGATTCAGCCCCATTCATTATCACTTCTCCTTCTTCTGTGGAATCCATTAGTTGGATTCCCAAGCGTGCAAGTTTGTGCACATCTTTTGCTATCTCTTTCTTATCTTCCTCAAAATGGGTGGTACTACCCATAGACAACCTGCTCAAGGCATCAACAACAACATTAGCCTTACCTGAGTGATAAAAAATACTCATGTCATAATCTTCGAGTAGTTCTAACCACCTCCTTTGTCTGAGATTAAGCTCTTTCTGAGTAAGCACATACTAAAGAATCTTGTGATCGGTGAACACATCCACATGAACACCATAAAGATAATGGTGCCATATTTTCAAAGCAAATACTACGACAGCCAATTCTAGATCATAGGTTGTGTAGTTCTTCTCATGAACTCTCAACTGTCTGGAGGCATAAGCTATAACCTTTCCATTCTGCATCAACACATAACCCAAACCAACTCTAGACGCATCACAATAAACAACGAAGCCTTGCGTGCCTTCTGGTAAGGTCAATGCTGGGGTAGTAGTCAACCTCTTTTTCAATTCCTGAAAGTTTTTCTCACAAGCTTTAGACCATTGAAATTTCACTATTTTATGAGTTAACTTGGTCAAAGGGGATGGAATAGATGAGAACCCCTCTACGAACCTTCTATAATAACCACCATAACCTAAGAAATTCTTAATATCAGTTGGAGATGTGGGTCTAGGCCAATTCTGCACTGCCTTTATTTTCTGGGTATCAGCTTTAATTCTCTCTCTAGAACAATGTGGCCTAAGAATGTCACAGAATCAAGGAAAAACTCACACTTAGAGAACTTGGCATATAACTCTCTATCCTTTAAAGTTTGGAGAACTATTCTGAGATGACTAGCATGATCTTCTTCATTCCTCGAATAGATTAGTATGCCATCAATGAATACGATAACAAACATATCTAAATAAGGTTTGAATACTCTGTTCATAAGGTCCATGAACGCTGCAGACGCATTGGTCAAACCAAAGGACATAACTAGGAACTCATAATGACCATAACGGGTCCTGAATGTTGTCTTTGGAATATCACATTCCCTTACCCTCAACTGATGGTAGCCTGATCTGAGGTCTATCTTAGAGAAACAAGTAGCACCTTGAAGCTGATCAAAAATATCATCAATTCTTGAAAAAGGGTACTTATTCTTGATGGTAACCTTGTTCAACTATCGGTAATCTATACACATCCTAAGGGAACCATCTTTCTTTCTTACAAATAAAACCAGAGCGCCCCAAGTTGAGACACTTGGTCGAATAAAGCCCTTATCTAGGAGATCTTTCAATTGTTCTTTTAGCTCTTTCAACTCTGCTGGTGCCATTCTATAAGGTGGAATAGATATAGGATGAGTATGTGGAAGAATGTCTATACCAAAGTCTGTTTCTCTCTCATGAGGGACTCCGGAAAGATCATCAGGATAGACTTCTGGAAACTCTTTTACTACTAAAACTAACTCTATAGGAGTAGGGCCGGCAGGGGGACCGGGTCGGCCCACCCCGGCCCGCGACCGGTTATAGAACTGGCTCGCCGGACCCAGTCCCGTCAAATTCTCGCGGGATGGGGGTCTTCGGGATAGAAGACCGGTACCGGTCCGGTTCACCCGTTGGTCCCGATCGACCCGGCTCGGCTGAACCGGCCGGTTACGCAGGATCCCCTTATTTTTTTTTATTTTTTGAATTATGTCCGTTGGGGGCCGTTAGGGAAACGACTAGTGGCCCCCCTCCCCCCCCGAACAGATTTATTTACTTTTTTCACTTCCTCAACACCCCCTACCACCCCCCTACTTTTAATACTTAAATTTAAACCCTCAACTTATCATAAATACACTTTAACCCATTTTTAATATTATAAATACACCTCTATCCCTTATTATTTCTTACAAAATCATCAATTCTCTCATCTATTTTCTATATCCTCTCAATCTTAAGTCTCAAATTTTTATTCCATTTAAGTCTCATATTATATCATAATACATATATTTCAATTCTAAATTTTCATATTATATCATAATCTATATAATTCTCATATTTGCTATCAAGTATTGGAGTTCCAAATTACAAGTTACAACAATCTACAAGTTTCAAGAATCTGTTATAACGTTTGCTATTAACGCAAACGTTTGGTACATTCGTTTCATATAATTTATATTTTATTTTTCGTCATTAATTTTTGTGTTATTATTATTTCTATATTACACTTTACATATAATTAAATATGAGTTCTAGCAAAAAAGATACC
>JAJOOH010024527.1:0-12178 GCA_029582605.1 Solanum gracilifrons | reverse complement strand
ATATATATATATATATATATATATATATATATATATATATATATATTTCATGTAATACTATTTTCATGTTTTAATCTTGAAGAAGAAGACTCTTCCACAGAGATCGGCTTGTGAAATGAATATTGATAACGAAATTATGAATTGATGAATTGATTTATTGAATTCTTATTTTTTTGATAATGGAAGTTGTAAAAATGATGCTTGTATTGTATTACTTTCTCCGTTATTTTTTTTAATTTTTTTGTATGTTTTCTTGATACCTTTTTAGCTTGATTTTGTCACGACCCAAAAATAGACGTGATGACACTCGTCTTATCCCACCAAGAGCCTAAAACCCAACTAATACGGTGAATGCGGAAGTAAAACAAGAAAAGGGGACTAACACCATTTAATAATGCGGAAGTCATAATCAACTCAAAATAAAACTCCAAAACCGGGTAGTCACATGTACAACCCTCTAAAGTATTACAATTGATTCGAAAGAAATATACAAGTCTCAAATGACATTGTTTTAGAATAGACCAAGATCATAAATAAGAGTAAGAAGGTCCGCTGAGATGACAAAAAACTACCTCACAAATCTCCACAGGAAGCCTCGGGAAAGAAGAGAATAGAAAGTATCACGAAAATTCGGGCTCGTAACCTACAAAAATGTTGGAGCAAGGGCTGAGTACCAAACCATACGGTACTCAGCAAGTAAACTTTTAAACACAAGCTAAGGGAATAGAATATGGATACTCCTTATACCCCAACCAAACCTATACAACTACAACCTGCATAAAAACCAGTCAAATCTAACAGTTCACAATTTACATAGCCCACTGCTCAACAACAACAATCTAACAATTACATATCCTCAACAACAAGCTCAGTATTCATCAATCACAAGTTCCACAGAAGGCACTCACAAGATCAGCACACACAAGATCAAGTTCACCAATGATAAAGATGTGCAAGACAATGTAATGCAATGTCAAGTATATAGTGATGCATGTCTGATCTAATGATACACATCCGCTGTCTCTCAGTCTAAGACCCATGGGGGACATATATGTCAATGCATCAGTTGCGACGTGTGACACGACCGTCGATAATAAAATCCACTGCGGCGTGGGACATATCCCTTGATAATAAAATCCATCGCAGCGTGCGACACGTCCCTCGAAATATAGTATTTGTCGCAGTGCGCGACACGTCCCTCGAAATGGTACATCCTCTTTATTTTTTATTCTTCCTCAATTCACATAAAACTTGTCATAACAACCATATCTCAGAACCAATGCAAATGACATGTTCACATAAATAATGCGGAGATGACTATTTTCATAACAATGCACAATCCACAACAACACAATAGTGATACAACATCAACAATGAATCAATAAGCATTTCAAACCATTCTTAACACATCACACACTAATAATTAATCACATCGCCTTTTGTTACCCTTTTTTTCATCGTTAGAATTATTCAGTAAGGACAAGTCACCCATCACCAAGTCTCATTACTTCCCAACACATACCACAAGGAAATACACGATTCTATACACTTAACAAGGGTTTAGAAATCCATTTGCCTCGAACAATTACTCCGGGACTTGAGTATTCTCATTTCGGTGAACTTCCAAACAAATGCAATCTATTCACATAATAATAACAATAAGATTTTGAAACTAACAACACCCATATTACTATATTTCTAGCCTAGACCCAAAAACTCACTCAAATCTATAATTAAGTTCCTAATCTTGGCGCCAATTAATATGTCAACTTTCATATTTCTCAAATTCAAGCCTTGGGTTAGGTCTTAATTGCTCCAAATATCATAAATGTAATAGACTTCATGTAATATAATACACTGAATATTTAATTCCCTATCTCAATATATCATAACCTAATTTATAACGTGATAATAATAATAATAATAAGGAAATTAACCATTTACGAACCATTAACTAAAACCAAATCTGAAAACCTCCAAAATACATATGCATTTTTGTCTCTTCTGTTACTTCAACCAAAAAGGACCCTAATCATCACTTACCATCAATTCCTTACTACAACCACTTAACCCATCAATTTATATCACCCACGTTGCCTCTTTTCCAATCCAAATTCACGTGCAGTGAATACTACATCCATAATCATCTAAGCTTCCTCCAATGGGCCCTAATTATCACGTCACAAGTCTACACCCTGGACATGGCCGACACTTGATAACCATTTGTTGGTCCTCAAGTGAACCCTCATCCTGGCTAACTACAAACGAAAAACTAGCTTAAGCATACAAAAGCTTAAAAACTGAATTAAGTTCAATAAACTCAACTTTAAAATAATCTGAACAATACTCAATAGTTAACTCAGAGTTTGTAAAAACAACTCAAAGAAGATACATACTGAAAACCACTCAACTTTGTCTATCTATGAAGCCTCTACTATTACAGAAGTATATCGGGACAACACCCACGACATCTCAAAACTACTAACTATAAGATAAAATGTGAAGTCCTCCAGAATATAAGAAGACTCACCAAAGCTGACTGGAACATCCCATGACCTCAACGAAACACATGTTGATGATCCTAAATACTTGTATCTGCATCATGAAACGATGCAGGCCAAATGGCTCAGCATATGGAATGTACGAGCATGTAAGGAATTTTAAAGCATAAACATAATCTTGAACTGGTGGAAAAGAAACATACTTACCTCTTCTCAACTCACTCAACTCAAATAAAAGAAACATAGTTCAACTCAACTCAGAGAAAATATGGCTCAACTTAATGATAAGATATTCACCTCAGTGAAATAAGGCTCAACTCAATAAAATAAGTTTTAAAACAATTTGTTAAAAGACTTCTTAAAATAGGATTCATGCCGAATATGGACGTGAACGACTCAATTCAAGGTTTTCAATAACCAAGCATAGAATTCAATACTTCAAACTCAACAACTCCAAAACTCAAGGAGTCAATGATACTACTCATCTCAAAAATGCTCGGGAGGGGAGGGGGGGTTCATGCGGAATTATGGGCATGAACAACTCAACTCAAGGACTTCATGGGTAACATTTAATAGTCCCATGATTAGGTATATAATCTCAAAAGGGTTAGGAACTCAATACTCAAGACTTACAACTTGAAGATACTACTCCTCTCGAGGATACTCAACTTATGGGGTTCATGCGGAATTTATGGGCATGAACGACTCGACTCAAGGGTTTACATAACAATATAGAACTCATGTATATGACTCTTCTCATTCTCATACTTACTTCCTCAAAACATAGCTCAAATCGATAGTTGATCTCAAAGGATTCACAATTGAACTCAAAGACTTTCTTGAACTCTACTCATAACTCTCTCTTGAATTTATATTATGGATTCATGAGTTATGATTAATGATATGAAGGATCTCGTGATGATAATGTAGACTCATGAATACATTCTCCTTATTCACATACTCACTTACTCAAGTCTTGAAACAAGCTATTAGAAATTGTAGAAGACTCCTCAAAAAGACTCAAAGGGACTTTCTCAAAATACTCGAAAGAACTCTCAAGACTTGACTCTTAACTCTACCTTGAATTTGAATTATGGATTCAAGGGTTCTGATTTGTGATATGAAGGATATCGTGATAATTAAATGAGCTTTATATATTTAATCATAAGAAATGGTCAAAAAAACATTATATGGGAGCAAGTCTGCGATGCGGAGATTAATTATAATATTTGGTCACGAAATAATTTTTGAAACAGTGGAGTCTGCGTTCTCTGTACGACGCAGAGAGGGAAATTTCACTCTGAACAAAGTCGCGGACCTGGTACCTTATTTTCATCTCGGTCTTTTCTTACTCGTTTTCTAATCCCAATTTGCCTAGAATCGAATGGTTTCTTTCCCAAACACTTAGATTCGAATACTCAACTTATGTACACGATAATCTACTCCAAGCCACCCTCAATTTACTAACTTTTATCTCAAGAATTCATCAAACACATTCTAATTCAAGAATGGAAACAATACTTTTAAGAAACAAATCAAGAACTCAAATTCTTCAACTTCAAGAACGAAACTTCATTGAAAATAACATGAATGGCATGTGGGTGAACGAACCCAACACTATGAGAAACTCACATACCTCTTAGGGATCAAATCCATGGCAAAAATCCGCAACAAAACTCAAGAATCTCGATGAAGGGTTTGATCCTTTCCTCTTTTCTCCACTTTTCTCTTTTCTCTTCTTGAACTCTCAACTAAAATCGTAAGCGTAGATTAGGATTATAAAACTGAACTAAACCAGTTCAGACCCCTAAAACCTTACTAAAAATGAATTAAATCTGCTTGGGTAAGGAAAAGATCAAAATACCCCTCACTATTTTTGGGTAACTTTCCTTAACTAGACAACCTGACTTCAAAAGGGCATATCTCACTCATCTGAGCTCAAAGCTTAGCAAACTCGGTGGATTTGGAAAGATAATTCAAAGACCTTTCATTTGATATCTTATGGGCCACCTAACTCATCTTTTACTGAAAGGTATGGTCGTTTGAAGTTAACCCTAAACTTAAGGAACTTACGAATGACTTGAACAAATTCTCTTTAGTTCTTTTTGGAACTCAAGGTGCAACATCTAGTGACCTTAACACTCAAGAAATTTTAAATTCTTCAGTAAAATCCTATTCACAATAAAGGATGGTTTGAGTATTACTTCAAAAAAATTCTGGGGTGTTACAATATCTCCCCATTGGGATCATTCGTCCTCGAATGACGGCTGGACTGGTTATGGAATGGGTCTACTCTTATTATTTCTGCCATTCCAACTAGAATTGCCCGCATTACTCTTCAGAATCAACTAAGGGCTTTAACTTAGCTATTTCTCATAGCAAAACCTCATCCTCCTCTTCCTTCACATTTATAACTTTAGATGAATTAAACACACCATCACTATCACGATAAGATCATTAACCTTCTATTTCTAACATCACTACATTACTAAATGGACCTCTAAAAAGATATCCCCCAAACTCTTTGGAACTCATTACTATCTTATTCTCAAACACTTGACTTGATTTCTCATCTTGTCATCTCCTCATTAGGTCTAAAGCTAACACATGAAAGTTATGGACCTATTCCATCATATATAAACTGGTCTACATCCTCTTTTACTCTAACAATCAGGAGAAGTTTATCTCATGCCTACCGAACTCTCCATAAGCAGGTACTAAGACCTCTCTCTAACGTGTTCCTCTTAACCTCTTCTGATTACATACCATCTCGATACACCTCTTAATGCTCTTGTTACTCTTGTGACTTAGCCACACTTCATTGCCCTTATCTAAAGGTTAGGGTCTCTCACTTGTACCACTCATATTTGTTGCAGTTAACATCTCAATTTCTCACCTGCTCTATGTTAAGTCTTCTAGATCAAATCCCAAGACTAACATCATCACTCTTATGTTGCCATTCTTTTGGTCATGACACTCATCTCAAATTCAAGCTTAATGTTTATTACTAAACCCGAATATCAATATGATTGCTCGCCTACTATACTAACTCGCCACTACTATGCACAATTTTAGAAACACTCGTTCACTAGGACCTTATGACAAGTACTCAATCCTTATATCTCTGTCTACATACTCACAAATTACCATCACATTCCACTTCACAACTTAAGTACTACTTACTCACTTACTGCGCATTATCTCTCAAATAGTTCCATCATCCTCTAAATACCATGGGGTTCTCCTTTCAAAATTTATAAGCCTAGCTTGGGTCTATCACTTCATTAGTACTCTGCTATCTGATTCCACACCTATATTTAGTATCCTCCAACACGATGATACATCGACCTCAACTATATTCTGGTTAACAATATACTCTAACTTATATTGATTAGTAACTATTCCTCTTTCTTCTATCAAGACTCTCTACAACCTTATTATTCTTTTTTCTACTCATAAAGGAACTCATCAATTATAATTGACTGGGTACACGGTTGCAATAACATAATTTGTCTCATCACTATCTCCTTTCCTTAGATAATTGAACCTCTACATACTTTCCTCTAATTTTTGGTACTTTCACTACTACTGCTCATGATCTCGTAACTTATGTTACCTTTTCGGGCAAAAATACTACACAAGCTCTAATCATACTTTCTCATAAGGATCTTAGTTATAACAAGGCTTAAGGAAAAGAGTACAACTCGCTTTTAGCTCAAACCCACGATTCATATAATTATGGGTGCATTCCTCTGAAACTCAACATTTAACTCACTCATGGGCTTCTCTCAAGCCTTTCTGGAGTCTCATGACTTCCTCAAGACTCTTGTTAAGAATAACTCATCGATAAAGGACTGGCTTTTCTATTCAACCACCTCTAGTATGAGGGGTAGTCGAATGAATCTGAAAAATGCACGAGTATGAATAATCTCTATGACTTAGCTCTATTGAACAATTAAGAGTATGAAATAAGGGAAACTTTTATTAAATGTTTGCAGTCCCTAATTTATAGAAGTGGAGCCCTCACAACCATAAACAAGATTGTACCGACACGTCTTCAAAGATACCCTAGGACACCTGAACTCTGTGCTCTAATACTAAGTTTTTCACGACCCGAGTCTACACCCTGGATGTGGCCGACACTCGAGAATCATTGTCGATCCCCAAGCGAACCTTCATCATCGCCGACTATAAGCAAAAGACTAATGTAAGCATACAAAAGCTTAAAAACTGAATTAAGTTCAATAAACTCAACTTTAAAATAATCTGAACAATAACCAATAGGTAACTCAGAGATTGTAAAAACAACTCAAAGAAGATACATACTGAAAACTACTCAACTTTGTCTATCTATGAAGCCTCTACTATTATAGAAGGATATCGGGACAAGACCCACAACATCTCAAAACTACTAACTGTAAGATAAAGGTGAAGTTCTTCGAAATATAAGAAGGCTCACCAAAGCTGACTGGAACATCCCATGACCTCAACGAAACACCTGTTGATGATCCTGAATATTTGTATCTGCATCATGAAACGATGCATGCCAAATGACTAAGTACATGGAATATATGAGCATATAAGGGGAATTCTAAAGCATAAACATAAGCTTGAACTGGTGGAAAATAAACATACTTACCTCTTCTCAACTCAACTCAACTCAAAGAAACATAATTCAACTCAACTCAGAGAAAATAGGGCACAACTCAATAATAAGATATTCAACTCAGTGAAATAAGGCTCAACTCAATAATAAGATACTCAACTCAGGATACTCAACTTAATATAAAGCAACAATACATATGCAATATATGGAAAACTTTTAAAACAGTAAAAAGCAACTCAATGTATTAAAAAATACAATAGTAACTCAGTTTGTATGCAAGGATACAAGATAAACTCTGCTTGTATATGAAAATACAAAGTAAACTCTGTGTATATAAGAATACAAAAATATCTCTATAATAGTTTCTCTAACCGACAAACATCACTATGAGTTATATGATGATACAATGTCAAACCCACGCTTCCAGAGCCGTCCTATACTTTGCCTAGGTATAGAACCCACTACTAAGTGGATCACTAGTCTATGCTAAAAGCATTAAGAAATCATCTAAAAAGTATGACTCTTTCTACCCACGTTGGCAACATGGTTTATGAGGGTTGTGAGTTGTATGAACTCTCCCCCATATTGGTGCTCAATACTACTCCCGAAATATACTTAGCTCATTATGTTTCTAAGAAAACATTTCTTCTTTCAGTGGTTTGAGATATTACTCAAAAATCTTTCTCTTAAAAGAGATGGTACTCAAACTACTCAAAACTCTTTTGGAAATCTCAGTTTCCTCTCATCTTAAATGTAAAAACATTTACTCTTGTGAATACTTAGTTCCCATATATCATTTTAAAGAAAATGAACTCAGCTCTACTCTTCCTCAACTCAGTGCTCAAGTTTTTAAAACAAGTTTTAAAACAATTTGTAAAAAGACTTTTTAAAATAGGTTCATGCCGATTATGGACGTGACGACTCAATTCAAGGTTTTCAATAACCATGCATCGAATTCAATACTTTGAACTCAACAACTCCAAAACTCAAAAAGTCAATGATACTACTTATCTCAAGAATGCTCAACTCGGGGGATTCATACGGAATTATGGGCATGAACAACTCAACTCGAGGACTTCATAAGTAACATGTAATAGTATCATGATTAGGTATATAATCTCAAAAGGGTTAGGAACTCAATACTCAAGACTTAGGAACTTGAAGATACTACTCTTCTCAAGGATACTCAACTTATAGAGTTCATGCGGCATTTATGGGCATGAACGACTCGACTCGAGGGTCTACATAACAATATGGAACTCTTGTATATGATTGTTCTCATACTAATACTTACTTCCTTAAAACTTAGCTCAAATCGATAGTTGATCTCAAAGGATTCATAATTGAACTCAAAGACTTTCTTGAATTCTACTTGTAACTCTCTCTTGAATTTGAATTATGGATTCTAGAGTTATGATTAATGATATGAAGGATCTCGTGATGATAATGTAGACTCATGAATACATTCTCCTCATTCACATACTCACTTACTCGAGTCTTGAAACAAGTTATTAGAAATTGTAGAAGACTCCTCAAAGGGACTTTTTCAAAATACTCGAAAGAACTCTCAAGACATGACTCTTAACTCTACCTTGAATTTGAATTATGGATTCAAGGGTTGTGATTTGTGGTATGAAGGATATCGTGATGATTAAATGAGTTTTAGATAGTTAATAAGAAGAAATGGTAAAAAAAAAACATTGTATGGGAGCAAGTATGC
Organism: Solanum gracilifrons; assembly: GCA_029582605.1. Lineage (NCBI taxonomy): Eukaryota > Viridiplantae > Streptophyta > Magnoliopsida > Solanales > Solanaceae > Solanum > Solanum gracilifrons. The sequence continues at coordinate 3,351 of JAJOOH010024527.1, read as the reverse complement.
GACGAAAAGATTAATTATAATATTTGGTCACGAAATAATTTTTAAAACATTGGATTCCGCTTTCCCTTCGAGACGCGGAGAGGGAAATTTCACTCTGAAGGAATAGGTTAGCGACGCGGACCTGGTACCTTATTTTCTACCCCGATCTTTTCTTACTCATATTTTAACCCCGATTTGCCTAGAATCGAATGGTTTCTTTTCCAAACACTTAGATTCGAATACTTAACTTATGTACATGATAATCTACTCCAAACCACCCTCAATTCACTAACTTTAATCTCAAGAATTCATTAAACACATCCTAATTCAAGAACGGAAACAATACTTTCAAGAAATAAATCAAGAACTCAAATTCTTCAACTTCAAGAACGAACTTCGCTGAAAATAACATAATTGGCGTGTGGGTGAACGAACCCAACACTATGAGAAACTGACATACCTCTTAGGGATCAAACCATGGCGAAAATCTGCAACAAAACTCAAGAATCTCGACGAGCAGTTTGATCCTTTCCTCTTTTCTCTTATTTTCTCTTCTCGAACTCTCCACTAAAACCCTAAGCATAGATTAGGATTATAAAACTGAACTAAACCAATTTACACCCCTAAAACCCTACTAAGAATGAATTAAATCTAATTGGGTAAGGAAAATACCAAAATACCCCTCACTATTTTTGGGTAACTTTCCTTAACTGGACAGTCTGACTTCAAAAGGGCATATCTCACTCATCCGAGCTCGAAACTTAGCAAACACGGTGGCGTTGGTAAGATAATTCAAAGAACTTTACTTTTATAGTTTATGGGCCACCTAACTCATCTTGTACTGAAAGTTATGGTCATTTGGAGTTGACCCTAAACTTAAGGAACTTACGAATAACTTGAACGAATTCTCTTCGGTTGTTTTTAGAACTCAATGTGCAACACAAGTGAACTTAACACTCAAGAAATTTTAAATTCCTCGGTAAAATCTTACTCATAGTGAAGGATGGTTCGAGTCTTAGTTCAAAAAATTTCTGGAATGTTACACTAACGATAGCCATACAATATCACTTCTATATGCTAATAATATTTTGCCTTAATTATCAAACCAACATCTACATATATCAGCATAAAAAAAATGGTTAAGGATTCTCTGTACCTAGAGGCCTTCGCCTTCTTTTCTTTGTTTCTCTTCGTGCACCTGTGTCGTTTGCACAAGTGTGGTTCTTTTCTTGCTTTTAATTCTTTATGGAAAATAATCATGACTACTAAATAAATAAATATTAATTCCTAATAATTTCTTCATATACATGGGACATGTGGTAAGGGTATTAAATAAATTATGGAATGTTACACTTCAAAATTCAGAACCTCTAACAACACTCCTAGACAATTGTAACTCATTATATCTCTTATATAAGTTCTCATAAGTGATGTTGTGCATGTAAACTACTAGTATACTTCAACTATCCCAAACAACACCAAATCTACCATAATTGAAATGACTAAGTCTTTCCAAGGATCCTACCTATCAAGAGGATTGGTACATCCGATCCACCACTAGGGATTCACCCATATATGTAGAAGCACACGTGGACATATGCAATGAATCATACTGCAAATCATGTTAGAAACAAAATAGGTGATCACAAAAGAATGTACGGAACCAAGGTCAAATAACACAAGATACTCTTTTCATAGTGTCCATACCAAATATTTTCATTCATTTGACTCCATCTCTTTGATTTTTAGCTACCCACAATCCACCGGTCTTGTCCCCAATACGATCCTACTCATACTCAATGTATCATACCTCACATACTTCTCATATTACTCCACTAAAGTCAACCATCTTAATACTAACAAAACATCATAACCACACAGTCATTTACCTTACTCTCAAACTTTCGCTAGTATCTAAGTCTTTTAAGCAACACATTGTCGCCTTCAAAAATTATGAACCATGGCTCCCTTTATTTTCAGTTAAGCATTCCATGACAGATATGAGTCACACTTAAGACTGATACAACTAATTCAAAATCTAAAAGTAATTTTCCATCGAGGTACAACTTGAATCACACTCAAAGTCAACTTCACACAAACTTTCACATGCAATATTTCAACTACTATTCCAAACCATCACATAACTCATTCTAAAACTCATAGAAATTCTTGGTCACTCAAATAATTATGTATACTATAAGCTCATAACATTTATTTACCATCCAATGTCTATGAAATGCACCACAATAGTTTGTGTAGTATCATCAATAGGGTAGTATCAATCTAACTCGAAATCCTTAATAATCATGTAGAATTGTATCATATCATATAGTGCATCCACAAGTCAATTATAACACCCCGAATTCAGAAAAGGGCAAAGCAACAGTTTTCAGGAAGTTGCAGGTGCCAATTGATGATGGTCAACCACGGCTCGTGATAAGGACCACGAACTGTAGGTGTGGTCCATGGTTGGTGTTGACATCCTTCGAAAGGGCGCAACGTCGCGATGACTCACTAAAAAATAATAAACAGTTTAAAGAATGGAAGAATTTTAAAAAGGGTAAAGGGGTTTAAAGAGAGTCGCCACCTAATTTTAGGAAAACTAGGAAACCAATTAATTAACTTAATAAAAATGTCTATGAAACCAAAGATTCTTGGTAAGGGATTCAAGTTATTCTGAAGGGAAGGTGTTAGGCATCCTTCGAAATTCACAATTGTGGATCCTGACTGAATTCATTTTTTCAAATTAAAAAGGAGATAAAAATAAATATACAAGTATAATAAGCAAGTGATATACACAAGTAATAAAATGAAACAATAATATAAGAAACGGCCTAAAGCTTGACTAACATCAATATATACAAAATAATGAATAAAGAATATAATTCGAATTTCATTCGAATAGCTTTAATGGGAAGCAACTCTGTGTACATGTAAAGACCCTTAATAAAAGTATTAGTAATAAATAAAGAGAAAATGGTCTAAAACCCCCCCAACCTATACCCGAAATCCCAACTACACACTCCAATTTCACGGATGTCCTATTACCCCTCTGAACTTCATATTTCTCTATTTTCTACACACTTAAACGCTGACCTGTCATAGGAGGTGTTCTCACCTCCCTTAGGCGCGTAAGGATGTATCTAAAACACATTATCTGCATTTTGGAATCCACGTGTAAGTCCAAATCAACCTAAAATTAAGGCTTTCGATTACAATTTGCATTTCTAAGCTTTTTTTCTCCCACAAATTTTCCATCTTCTTCCTTTCTTCTGCCATTTAAAAAGCTTGAAGCTTGGGAACGATCTTCAATGGTAACTTCCATTTCAAATCTTGAACCTTTAGAATTTCTAATCTTCTCTAAAAAAAATC
>JAJOOH010024525.1:0-14959 GCA_029582605.1 Solanum gracilifrons | reverse complement strand
ATTTTATAATCATACGTGTCATTTTATAATTATTTTTAAAATTATATGTCAGGCGTTTGTGATACACACACAATTGAGTAGTAAAAAACGTGTTTAAAATATTGTGTTTCGATGGGTTCAGGGGTTCAATTGACAAAGGGGTAAGTAGAAGAATTCACAATACAAACTCATACAAATACAAGGGTCCACCAGACTCTTTTGCCCTTGTTTTATAAGGTTACTTCTTATTTTTCAAGAGCAAGAGTGAGGACAAAGATTCATCTAAGATTTTAATTTTTACTATTTCTTTAGTGTTTAAGTGAATAAAATCAATCTTGTTTATGTCTTTGATTATTATGAGGGGCTAAAAGTCTTCGTTCGACGGTTGTAGCTATTGATGATTGTTGAACATAGTTTTTTATGTATAAATTTGGTTATCTTATAAATTACTCTTGTATTCTTGATTTGGTATTTTGTGCTTGATCATCATTGAGATAAATTCATTGTCTACCCTTGAACTCGAGCAATGAATAGGGAGATAAAATAGAGAGTACAAGGAGCACGATCTTTCTTGCATATCACTTGTTTAGATTTATGTTTAGGATTGACACCCACAAAACACCGAGCTTAGTTACGAAATAGGACGAAAAATAAATATTCATTAGTTGTGTTTGTCTATCCCCGCTCAACGATGAAGTTAGACGGTCCACTGGTAGGTGGTTAGAGGTTGGGGGATCATGATCATAATATCAATGCTATAAATCATGATTTGATAACCTTACTATAATGACCCTCCTTGTCATTTTCTTTGTTTCCCATCTTTTCAGTGTTTAGATCTTTCCTGTAGCGACCCCAAGTAATTTATGACTCGCTGAGACTGACAGTTTGGTCGCCAAATCGTTTATTTGAGTTTTGTGTAAATTTCTGTGAGCCTTTGAAACTTCAACAATTAACTTCATTCACAAGTTCACAAAGAGGTCCTCAAAATGCAATTTTGATGGTTTCATCAGCTTCGAAAGGGTCATCTTAGGTTAGGAGCATGGTTGGTTGAAACACGAGACCCGTTCGGCATGTTGACCTTTAAGCTTAAGCAAAAGTTTGACTTCGGTAAACATTCTTGGTAAACATACTCAGATAAGAATTCCATTAGCGCAGTTAGCTCTGAAATATCGAGTTGGTCTAGTACAACCTTTCGTGCAGTTTTTGAGACTTCCAGTCTCATTTCAAGTCTTCTCGTGAATTTTAGCTTACAATGGAACTTGGGTGTGGGACCTACTTATCATTGAGACAACTTCAGATGGAAATTTTAACAGTTCTGTTGAGTCCAGATAGCCAAATTCAATGGGGTATCATATTTCTTTCCACGCACAAGGTTCCGAACGAATTATGGGCATCCCGTTAGAATATTCCAAGTTGAGCAAACCAAGTGATATGATTTAGCTGGTACAGAGCTTATTTACCTTCGCGTTCGGGGGCCCTGGTGGCCGTATTCGTAAATCCTTTTGATCTCAACCTTCGCGATCACGAGGCCTATGGCCGCGATCACGGGAAGGTGTGTCTCATATTGTTAGCATTCACGTAAAGCCTTCCGCATTCACGGAGGTCAGGCTAACTGACACTCCGTATTCGCGAGGCTTTCTCCATGTTTGCAATGGGTTTTTATCGAGTGGGTCACGATCGCAAGCCTCGAGCTCTACGATCGCAATGGGTTGTTGGGACTAACTTTTTAAATAAGATCAGTCTTGCAAGCAGCCCGACATCAACATTTGTTTTGGCAATTTTGGGAGCTAGGGAACTCCAAATCGATCAATTCTAAGTATTGAAGGTTCTCTTTGATCGTGGTTACGTGTTAGCGTGGTCGGGAAGTGTCGGGGTCTCTTTGGTTGAGGTAATTTCTACTCCAAAGGAGCTGCCCAATGCTCTTATGTGTTCTTTAATGGTAAATTTATATGCATGTGTTTGTTTAGGCTTTTATGGGCATGGAATTGAGTCCAGTTTGGGACACTAGATCGCTTATTCATTTAGGACCTTTTAATGGGGTTAATTTTGGAATTTTCAGTGTGTCCCACATTTTCGTTTTGACTCAATATTTTATATGTTATCAATTATTGCAAATTTAGTGTCTAAATATCGGTAATGACGTTGTGATGAATAATTTAATAGTATGGGAATGTTTGGAGGTGTTTTGAAAGTGGATAGCTCTTATGAATTGGATTCGAAGCATGCAATCAGCTTCGAGGTAGGCTTCAGTTTATTTTCTTGATTGAGCTTCTTAGATAACGCTTAGTATAGATGTCATGTGATTTTGGATTGTATTTCCCGGGTATTTTGCTTCCCTCTTGTTATTCAATCTTTTTAATTATGTAGGAGCTTCAAACCTTTTGTGGGTGTCGGGATCCTTAGTTTAAACTTGTAGGCTTGCTTGTGGTATAGATGATCATGTTTATCCTTGTAAGGATTGATACTTGTGGTCTTAGTCTAGGTTTGTACCTTAGACGGTTTAGGTTGTGTTTTATCACCCTTGTAGCAATGAATTGCTCCCAGTAGGGATTCTTAATAACACTCAAATTACTCTCAAAAACGAGTAGGAGAGTAAGTGGTCATTCTCAATAAAATTACTCAACAAAGAGTCGGGGTCAAATCCCACAAGGACTGATGTAAGGATAAGAATTCAAAGAGGAAAATAAGATGCGACTAATTCATTGTAGCGATTAAAGCAAGAGGGTGGATTATTCCACCAAATTTAATCACGAAAATTTGGAATCGAATATGAACAACCTAAAGAAAACATGGATTTCGCCAATTTAGATTGAATCTAGGAGTCTGCGGCATTGCATTGATGTCAACGAGGGCTACAATTGTTTGCTCAATAAATCTCAACAACCATGAATAAGTTGTGTAATCATTAGTAACACTAATCTTCTTTCAATCTCATAGCATTAGTTCATAGAATCTCATTTCGGTCTCATCTATGTACTTCACAAATCAACTTAATACCTCGTTTTTGCAACAAAAATCATCTGGTTGCACACATTGAGTTAATTACCCACTCCTATTCCTTTTCAAACATCAATTGGAGATCTAGAGTAGGATTAAGAAAGTAATTATTCTTCTCTTTTTCAGTTATTTCTCTTTCTCTCTTTCCTTTTCTTGAACTTTCTCTCTTCAGTTTCTCCGTCACCTTTGTTATAAATTTGCCGGAAAAATTTAAAAAAAGAAAGATTAGGTAAATTCTTTTCTTTTTGTTGTTGTTGTTTTGTTTTTCCCGTAACTTGTTACTTTCTCCATACTAAGGCAGACTTCTCTTTTTTTAATTTGTCTTTATAATAAAATTTGAATACATGTTTAAAGTACATTTTCTCATATAATTAAATATACAAATTTATACAATTTATATTTGAAGAATCTTCATCTCACCTTGTTTTATAGTGTCATCTGTTTTCTTTGTCGTCCCAAATTTTAAATTATAAATCTGTAACATGAACTAGAAAGAGTTAGAATTGGAAATAGTCATTTTAGGAAAGAATGAAAAATCTGGAAATTTGTTAAGTTATGATAAATTTGGGTTTTGGTCAACTTGAAATAACCATAACTCCTAGATCAGGATGAGTTAGGTGTCCATCCCGATACCATAGGAAAGATCTTGGAATTATCTTTCCAATACCGCCAAGTTTGCATGATTTTGAGTTCGTATGAGTGAGATATGCCCATTTGAAGTTGGGTTGTTCAAATAAGGAAAGTCTAAATAGGATTTTGGAAGGGCATTTTGGTCTTTACCATACCCAATTAAATGAATTCGTTTTTTATAATTACTTAGGGGTCCAAACTGAACTTGGTCAATTTACGCTTTTGAAAATTAAGTTGGGTTTTGAGAGAAGAGAAAAGAAGAGGAGAAGAAGCAAGAATCGTCAAGTTCTTCAAGAATCGCTTGTGGATTTCGTCAAGAGGTGATCCCTACAAGGTATGTGAGGCTTTCATAACGTTGGGTTCATTCACCCACGTGCCAAACATGTTTATTTCATTGTGAATTTATCCTAAAAGGGTTGAAAGTTTGATGTTCTTGATATGCATTCTTGAATTTGATATCGTTCTTAATGAGATTGAGAAGTTTCTGAGATCATTATGCCGAATTATAGAGTTGTTTTGAGTTAGGTTCTTAGGTACATTTGTTGGGTATCTAAATCTAAAGAGAATTTGGGAAAAAGAATTGAGTTTAGGCGAATTGGGGTTGGAAAACGAAGAAGGAAAATTATCGGGCGAATCTGGGTACTAGGTCCGCGACGCGGACCTATTCCTCGGATTGGGAAAGTCCTCCCTCGCTTCGCAGAGCGGTCACGGACCGTTCTGCCTCAAAATTTATTTTTGCAACCAAAAATTTAAATACATCAACGCGTCATGGACTAGTTTCCAGACAGTGATTTCTTGATCTTTTCTCATGTTTAGCTATCTAAAAGCACTCCTAAACATCATGAGATCGTTCCTATCACAAATCACAATCCTTGAATCCATAATTCAATTCAAGGAAATTTAAGAGTTAAGTTAAGGAAAGTTAAGAGTCAAGTCAAGGAAAGTTAAGAGTAAAGTTGAGAGAAGTTCATAAAGTTTCCAAATATCTTTTACAAACGTTTTAACTTTGTTTTAAGACTTAAGCTCTGAGTTGAGTAAAGAGTAAGAGTAAAAGTTCATTTCTTCAAGGATTATATGGGAATTAAGTATTCCCAAGAGTAAAAAATGTTTTCACATTTGAGCAAAAAAAGGAACATCGATTCCAAGTGAGCTTTTAAGCTAAGTTTTGAGTAATTATCTCAAACCAAAGGAAGAAGTTTTGTTTTAAAAACATATGAGCTAGGTATATTTTGGGAGTAGTATTGAGCACCGAAATGGAGATGCGAGTTCATAATAACTCAAGTCTCCCTAAACCCTGTAGTCATCATGGATAGTAAAGGATCATACTTTCGAGATGATTCCTTAAGTGCAGTTTAGTAGAGACTAGTGGATCCACTTATTTATGGCATTCTATATGACGACAAAGTATAAGACAGTTCTAGTAGCGTGGGAAAAATGATGTATCACCACTTAGGCTCATAGTGGTGGTTCTCGGTTAGAGAAACTCCCACAAAAACTATATTACTTTATTATATGAGTAAAATTGAGTTTGTTATTGCATTTTCTTTAACGAACTAAGTTGTTTTCTACTGTTTAAAAGTCTTTCTATATATTGCATGTGTTTTATTGCTTTATATTGAGTTAAGTTATTCATGAGTTGAGTAAAGGAAAGGTAAGTGTTTCTTTCAGATTCCTTTCAAGCTTATGTTATGTTCAGTACTCCCCTCGCATTCTCGTACATTCAATATATTGATGCCATTTGGCCTGTATCATTTTATGATGCAGACACAGGTAAGCAGGATTAGCATCCAGGCCCCATTGATCTAGTTGAGCACTCAGAGTCAGTTGGTGAGCCTCTTTGCATTCCGGAGGACTCCTTTTACTTTGATTTCTAGTATTTCTGTTGTAAGGATGATCGGGGGTCTTGTTCCGACATCCCTCATTGTTTAGAGGCTTCATAGACGGATAGTTATAGTTCTTTTGTCTTATTCATTTCAGTTGTATACGTTTAAGACTTGAGTTTCCATTTTGACTAAGTTATTAGCTCTTAAGTTATTGCATGAGTTATGTTTCTTATGTTTAAGTCTTACACTAAGTAAGTAAGCCAGGTTCACTTGGGGACAACAATGGTTCTTGAGTGCCAGTTTCACCTAGGGTGTATGCTCGAGGCGTGACAAACTTGGTATCAGAGCCCAGAGTTCAAGAGTCCTATGGAGTCTATGAAGTCGTGTCTGTAGAGTCCTAGTTATCGGTGTGAAGCGCGCCACATCTATAATTAGGAGGCTGTGATACTTGGTAAACTATCTCACTTCTTTCACATTCATTTCGTGCGATAGAGTTAATCTCTGTGAAGTTTCTTCTAATTCGTGCTTGCGCGTGTTTTTAGTTGTTGATCATGCCTCCACGAAGAGTTGTCAAAGGTCATCCTGCTAGGCGTAAAGTAGAGGAGCACGGGGTATCCAATGCACCTGAAGTGCAACCCCAAGGAGAAGTTATCAATGCTCAGTTCAGGGAAACGATAAGAATGTTTAGCCAAGCTGGGCAGAGAGAGAACCGACAGGAAAGGAATGATGCTTCGAGGATTCATGAGTTCTTGAGGATGAATCCTCCAAGTTTCACTGGTTCAAGCACTACTGAGGATCCAGAGAACTTTATTGAGGAGCTGAAAAAAGTATTTGAGGTTATGTACGTTGCCGATGCTGAGCAAGTGGAACAAGTTGCATATCAACTGAAGGATGTTGCTAGGACCTAGTTCGACCAGTGGAAGAAGGGTAGAGCTGAGGGATCACAACCTGCGAGTTGGGCATATTTTGAAGAGGCCTTCTTGGGGCGTTTCTTTCCTCGAGAACTGAGAGAGGCCAAGGTACGAGAGTTTCTTACACTTAAGAAGGATCTTTGAACGTTCATGAGTATGGGTTGAAGTTCACCCAACTATCCCGTTATACTCTGGAGATGGTTGCGGGTATGAGGAGCAAAATGAGTTTGTTTGTTGCTGGGCTGTCTTGTCTATCGAGTAATGAAGATAAGGTTGCAATGATAATAGGTGACATGGATATATCAAGGTTGATGGTCTATGTGCAGCAGGTTGAGGAAGAGAAGCTGAGGGATAGATAGAAGTTTAGAAACAAGAAAGCGAAGACAGAAAATGAGTCTGGGCAGCAAAGAGGTAATGTGAACTGTTCGTCTTTTCAGCAAAAGAAAAAGGGACCTGCTCCATCATCTGCTAGTGCACCTGCACCCAGAAACAAAGGTGAGTACAATAGTCAAAATCTACAGCACTTCAGGGCTAGACATGCCCAATCTTAGGGTAGGGTGGCACAAAGAGGTAACTGGACTCCTGCATGTGCTAAGTGTGGTAGAACCCACCCAGGTAAATGTTGTGATGGCTCCACAGGTTGTTTCAAAATGGAAAAGAGGATCACTTCATGAAAGAGTGTCCTAAGAATCGGCAAGGTAAAGGAAATCAGGGAAATAGACCCCAATCTTCATCAGTTTCTCCACCAGACAGGGCTGCACCTAGAGGATCTACTTTTAGTATTTGCGGAGGAGGAAACCGCCTTTATGTGATCACTAGTCGGCAAGAGCAAGAGGATTTGCCAGATGTTGTCACTAGTATGATCCAAGTCTTTAACTTTAAATGTTTATGTTTTGCTAGACCCAGGAGTGAGTTTAGCCTTTGTAACTCCTTATGTTGCTATGAATTTCGATGTTATTCCTGAGCAACTTAGTGAGCCCTTCAGTGTTTCTACACCTGTTGGTGAGTCTATTCTAGCAAAAAGAGTATATCGTGATTGTCCCATTTCTGTCAATCACAAGAGTACCATGGCTAATTTAGTTAAGTTAGACATGGTAGATTTTGATGTCATTCTCGGTATAGACTGGCTTCATGCATGTTATGTGTCAATAGATTGTAGAACTTGAGTAGTCAAGTTCCAGTTTTCAAATGAGCCAGTCTTAGAGTGGAAAAGCAGTTCAATAGTGCCTAAGGGTCATTTTATTTCGTACCTTAAGGCAAGAAAGTTAGTTTCCAAGGGGTGTGTCTATCACTTAGTCCGAGTTAATGACTCTAGTGTTGAGATACCTCATATTCAGTCAGTTGCAGTAGTAGAAGTCTTTCCAGATGATCTACCCAGAGTCCCTACTGAGAGAGAGATATACTTCGGTATAGATATCCTTCCAGATACTCGTCCTATATCTATTCCGCCATAAATAATGGCTCCAGCAGAGTTGAAAGAGCTTAAAAAGAAGTTGAAAGATCTCTTTGATAAGGGCTTTATTTGACCAAGTGTATCACCTTGGGGCGCTCCGATCTTGTTTGTGAGAAAGAAAGATGGTTCCCTTAGGATGTGTATAGATTACCGCCAGTTGAACAAGGTTACCATCAAGAATAAGTATCTTCTTCCGACAATTGATGATCATTTCGATCAACTTCAGGGTGCTACCTGTTTCTGTAAGATAGACCTCATATTTGGTTACCATCAGTTAAGAGTAAGGGAATGTGATATTCCAAAGACAGCCTTCACGACCCGTTATCATCATTATGAGTTTATGGTCACGTCCTTTGGTTTGACCAATGCGCCTGCAACATTCATGGACCTTATGAATAGAGTATTCAAGACTTATTTAGATATGTTTGTTATCATCTTCATTGATGACATACTAATTTATTCAAGGAATGAAGAAGATCATGCTACTCATCTCATAATAGCGCTCCAAACTCTAAAGGATAAAGAGTTGTATGTCAAGTTCTCTAAGTGTGAGTTTTGACTTGAGTCTGTGGCATTATTAGGCCACATTGTGTCTGGAGAGGGAATTAAAGTTGATACTCAAAAAGTAGAGGCAGTGCAGAATTGGCCTGGGCCCACATCTCCAGCTAACATTAGGAGTTTCTTGGATTTGGCTGGCTATTATAGAAGGTTTATAGAGGGGTTCTCATCTATCTCATCCCCTTTGACCAAGTTGACTCAAAAGACAGTGAAATTTTAATGGTGTGAAGCTTGCGAGAAAAGCTTTCAGGAATTGAAAATGAGGTTGACTACTGCCCCAATATTGACCTTACCAGAAGGTACTCAAGGTTTAGTTGTCTATTGTGATGCGTCTAGAGTTGGTTTGGGTTGTGTGTTGATGCAGAATGGCAAAGTTATAGCTTATGCCTCCAGACAGTTGAAAGTTCATGAGAAGAATTACCCAACCATGATCTAGAATTGGCTGCCGTAGTATTTGCTTTAAAAATATGGCGCCATTATCTCTAAGGTGTTCATGTGAATGTGTTCACCGATCACAAGAGTCTTCAGTGTGTGTTTAGACGGAAAGAACTTAATCTCAGATAGCGAAGGTGGTTAGAGTTACTCAAGGATTATGACATGAGTATTCTTTATCACCCAGTAAGGCTGATGTTGTTGTTGATGCCTTGAGCAGGTTGTCTATGGGTAGTACCACCCATTTTGAGGAAGATAAGAAAGATCTAGCAAAAGATGTGCATAGACTTGCACGCTTGAGAGTCCGACTAATGGATTCCACAAAAGGAGGAGTAGTGGTGATGAATGGGGCTGAATCATCCTTAGTGTCAGAAGTGAAAGAGAAACAAGACCAAGAACCTATTTTGCTTGAATTGAAGGCAAATGTTTATAAGAAAAAAATATTGGTTTTTGTACAAGAAAGAGATGGTGTATTGAGGTATCAAGGTAGGTTGTGTGTACCAAGGGTGGGTGGACCCCAAGAGAGGATCATGGAGGAAGCTCATAGCTCCAGATATTCCATTCATCCAGGTTCCACAAAGATGTATCACGATTTGAGAGAAGTGTATTGGTGGAGCAGTATGCAGAAGGGCATTGCAGAATTTGTTGCCAAGTGTCCAAATTACCAACAAGTAAATGTAGAGCATCAAAGGACTGGTGGTTTGGCTCAGAATATAGAGATTCCTGAATGGAAGTGGGAGATGATCAACATGGACTTCATCACAGGTTTGCCGAGGTCTCGCAGGTAGCATGATTTTATTTGGGTGATTGTCGATAGAATGACAAAGTCATCCCACTTTTTGCCTGTAAAGACTACCCATCCAGCATAAGATTATGCTAAGTTGTATATTCATGAGGTGGTAAGACTTCATGGGGTTCCAGTCTCCATTATTTCAGACAGAGGTGTGCAATTTACTGTACATTTTTGGAAGTCATTCCAAAAAGGCTTGGGTTCAAAGGTGAACTTAAGTACTGTCTTTCATCCTCAGACAGATGGGCAAGCAGAGCACACTCTTCAGACCTTAGAGGATATGTTGAGGGCTTGTGTGATTGATTTCAAAGGTAATTGGGATGATCACCTACTTCTTATTGAATTTGCTTACAACAATAGCTACCACTCTAACATCCAAATGGCTCCTTATGAAACTCTTTATGGGAGAAGGTGTAGATCTCCTATTGGATGGTTTGAAGTTGGTGAAGCAGGGTTGATAGGACCATATTTAGTCCATCAAGCTATGGAGAAAGTGAAAGTGATTCAAGAGATGTTGAAAACAGCCCAGAGTCGTCAGAAATCCTACACTGATATTAGGAGAAGGGAGTTAGAGTTTGAAGTAGATGATTGGGTATAGTTGAAAGTTTCACCCATGAAGGGTGTTATGAGATTTGGTAAGAATGGGAAACTCAGTCCCCGGTATATTGTCCCTTACAGAATATCCAAAAGGATTGGTAATGTAGCTTATGAGTTAGATCTACTACAAGAGTTAGCAGCGATTCATCCGGTATTTCACGTCTCCATGTTGAAAAAGTGCATGGGAATTCCGTCATTGATCATACCAACTGAATATATTGGTATCAAGGATAACTTGTCTTATGAGGAGATTCCTGTTCAGATTCTAGATCGCCAAGTTCGCAAGGTGAGAACAAAGGAAGTAGCATCTGTCAAAGTCCTTTGGAGGAACCAATTTGTTGAGAAACCGACTTGGGAAGCTGAGGAAGATTTGAAGAAGAGATATCCACATCTCTTTGAAACCGGAGAAATTTCAGACCAAGGTACTAATTCTCTTCTTAGTACTCTTTAATTTATAAGTTGACATGTTGTATTTGCATTCCTTGTGGGGTGTTTGAGCTGAATGTTAGATGTTACACCCTTAGCCTAGTAAAAGTAATCTCATTCGAGGATGAATGTTCCCAAGGGGGAGATATTGTAACATCTCGCTAATTGAAAGAACTAGAAAGAGTTAGAATTGGAAATAATCATTTTAGGAAACAATGAAAAATCTGGAAAATTTATTAAGTTATGTTAAGTTTGGATTTTGGTCAACTTCAAACAACCATAAATCCTAGATTAGGATGAGTTAGGTGTGCTTCCAGATACCGTAGGAATGATCTTGGAATTATCTTTCCAATTCCGCCGAGTTTGCGCGATTCCGAGTTCGTATGAGTAAGATATGCCCATTTGAAATCGGGTTGTTCAAATAAGAAAAATCTAAACCGGATTTTGGAAGGGTATTTTGGTCTTTACCATACCCAATAAAATTAATTCGTTTTTTTGTAATTACTTAGGGGTATAAACTGAACTTGGTCACTTCACGCTTTTGAAAATTAAGTTAGGGTTTTGAGAGAAGAGAAAAGAAAAGGAGAATGAGCAAGAATCGTCAAGTTCTTCAAGTATCGCTTGTGGATTTCGTCTAGGGGTGATCCCTATGAGGTATATGAGGCTTTCATAACGTTGGGTTCATTCACTCATGTGTCAAACATGTTTATTTCAGCATGAATTCTTCCTAAAAGTGTTGAAAGATTGATATTCTTGATATGTATTCTTGAATTTGATATCGATCTTGAATTGGGCTGAGATTGAGAAGTTTCTGAGAGCATTACGTCGAGTTATAGAGTTGTTTTTAGTTAGGTTCGTGGGTATATTTGTTGGGTATCTGAATCTAAAGAGAATTTGGAAAAAAGAACCGAGTTTAGGCAAATTGAGGCTGGGAAACGAAGAAGGAAAATTGTCGGGAGAATCTGGGTACCAGATCCGCGTCGCAGACCTGTTCCTCAAATTGGGAAAGTCCTCCCTCACGGAGCGGAGCGGTCACGGACCATTCTTTCTCAAAAATTATTTTTGCGACCAAAAATTTAAATACATCTCTGTGTCGTGGACTAGGTTCCAGACAGTGATTTCTTGATCTTTTCTCATGTTTAGCTATCTAAAAACACTCCTAAACATCATGATATTGTTCCTATCACAAGTCACAATCCTTGAATCCATAATTCAATTCTAGGAAAGTTAAGAGTCAAGTCAAGGAAAGTTAAGAGTCAAGTTAAGAGAAGTTCATAAAGTTTCCAAAAGTCTTTTACAAACGTTTTAACTTTGTTTTAAGACTTAAGCTCTGAGTTGACTAAAGAGTAAGAGTAAAATCTCATTTCTTCAAGGATTATACAGGAACTAAGTATTCCCAAGAGTAAAAAATGTTTTCACATTTGAGCAAGAAAGGGAACATCGATTCCAAGATAGTTTTAAAGCTAAGTTTTGAGTAATTATCTCAAACCAAAGATAGAAGTTTTGTTTTTAAAACATATGAGCTAAGTATATTTTGGGAGTAGTATTGAGCACCGATATGGGGATGCGAGTTCTTAATAATTCAAGACTCCATAAACCATGTAGCTACCATGGGTAGTAAAGGATCATATTTTTGAGATGATTCCTAAAGTGCTTTTTAGCAGAGACTAGTGGATCCACTTAGTTAAGGTGTTATATATGACGGCAAAGTATAGGACAGTTCTGGCAGTGTGGACAAGACGTTGTATCACCACTTAGGCTCATAGTGGTGGTTGTCGGTTAGAGAAACTCCCACAGAAACTATATTACTTTATTATATGAGTAAAGTTAGTTTGTTATTGCATTTTCTTTAACGAACTAAGTTGTTTTCTACTGTTTTAAAGGCTTTCTATATATTGCATGTGTTTTATTGCTTTATATTGAGTTAAGTTATCCATGAGTTGAGTAAAGTCAAGGTAAGTGTTTCTTTCAGATTCCTTTCAAGCTTATGTTATGTTCATTATTCCCCTCGCATACTCGTACATTCAATGTACTGATGTCATTTGGCCTGCATCATTTTATGATGCCGACACATGTAAGTAGGATCAACATCCAAGGCCTCGTTGATCCAGTTTAGCACTTAAAGTCAGTTGGTGAGCCTCCTTGCATTCCGGAGGACTCCTTTTACTTTGATTTCTAGTATTTCTATTGTTAGGATGATCAGGGGTCTTGTCTCGACATCCCTCATTGTTTAGAGGCTTTATAGACTGATAGTTGTAGTTCTTTAGTCTTATTTATTTCACTTGTATACGTTTAAGACTTGAGTTTTCATTTTGGCTAAGTTACTATCTCTTAAGTTATTGCATGAGTTATGTTTATTATGTTTAAGTCTTCCGTTGTGTAAGTAAGTCAAGCCAAGGGTTTGCTTGGGGCCAGCAATGGTTCTCGAGTGCCAGTCCAGCACAGGGTGTAGGCTCGGGGAGTGACAAAACCTCTACTTATATAACCTGAAAAGCGACAAAATATATGTTAGCAAATATTTGTGAAATCTATACAAATAATTACACAAAAGTGTGTGCAAATGATGAATAAAGAATTATAAAAGAGTCACGTGAAGGGTACTATAGAAAGGAAAAATATATGTTTAATGAGTAAGGAAAATGAAACTTGAAAGAAAGGATAAAACGGAAATAATGAAAAAATAAAATAAAATGAAACACTTCAGCAATGAAGAAAGTTTTTATGGATTTGGAAGAGTAATAAATGTGTAAGTAAGAGGTAAGAGATTTAATTAGAATTTGAGCTTTAATATAGAGACGTTTCAGCATGAAGTTTTTAAATGACAGTTACAAAAATGTACTAAAATTTCTCTTTCACATTTAATACTGAATTAAAGTCAAAGCTCTTTTTAAATTAAAAATGCAAAGAAAATTAAAGAAATTTGAGAAAATAGATAAATCCATTTCCTGATCATTGAGAGAGATAGAGAGAGAGATTGTTTGTATTATACTATACTACACTATAAATTGTATAATAATAAATTGACCATTCAAGTGAGTTAAGAAGTAAAAATAAATAATTTAGTATTTTTTAAATTTAAAATTAAAATAAATTCGTAAGTACACTACATTTATATTATAACTATATTATAATAAACAATTGATTTGAGCAAATTTAAAAAGTAATGATTTGACCTAACTTAAAGGGAAAAAAAGACAGAAAATTTTGAATATAAAAAAAGGAATAGAATATTAGAAAAAAAATGACTTGAATCTTACTGCATACAAAAATTGATTTGCATAAAATAACAAATTTCAAACTCTTTATTGAAATTTTCACAAAATAACAAATTTCAACACATATAAAATTTTATATGTTCGTCCACTTTTTTGATATAAAAAAAGGAAGGGAATTCCTTAAAACAATAGAGAAAATGATATGAATTAAAACGTTTTAACAGATTATACAAAAAAAGAAAAAGTAATTATTCTTCTCGTTTTCAGTTATATATCTCTCTCTCTCTCTTTTCTTTTCTTGAACTTTCT
Organism: Solanum gracilifrons; assembly: GCA_029582605.1. Classification (NCBI taxonomy): domain Eukaryota; kingdom Viridiplantae; phylum Streptophyta; class Magnoliopsida; order Solanales; family Solanaceae; genus Solanum; species Solanum gracilifrons. The sequence goes on along the minus strand of JAJOOH010024525.1, from coordinate 839 downwards.
CTCTTCAGTTCCTCCGTCACCTTTGTTATAAATTAGCCGGAAAAAAAAATAAAAAAATATTATGTAAATTCTTTTCTTTTTGTTGCTCTTTTATTTTTTCCGTAACTTGTTACTTTCTCCATACTAAGGCAAACTTCTCTTTTTTTTAATTTGTCTTTATAATAAAATATGAATACATCTTCAAAGTACATTTTCTCAAATAATTAAATATACAAATTTATACAATTTATATTTGAAACATCTTCATCTCACCTTGTTTTATAGTGTCATCTGTTTTCTTTGTCGTGCCCAAACTACAAATTATAAATCTCTACTTATAGAACCTGAAAAGCGACAAAATATATGTTAGCATATTTGTGAAATCTATACAAATAATTATACAAAAGTGTGTGCAAATGATGAATAAAGAATTATAAAAGAGTCACGTGAAGGGTACTATAGAAAGGAAAAATATATGTTTAACGAGTAAGGAAAATGAAACTTGTAAGAAAGGATAAGATGGAAATAATGAAAAACTAAAATAAAACGAAACATTTATGCAAGAAGGAAGTTTTTATGGATTTGGAATAGTAATGAATGTGTAATTAAAAGATAGGAGATTTAATTAGAATTTGAGCTTTAATATAGAGACATTTCAGCATGAAGTTTTTATATGACAGTTACAAAAATGTACTAAAATTTCTCTTTCACATTTAATACTGAATTAAAGTCAAAACTTTTTTAAATTAAAAATGCAAAGAAATTTTAAAAAAATTGAGAAAATAGATAAATCTATTTCTTGATCATTGAAGCATGCCACCTCAGATTGCTCATGTTTCTCCTTTATATATATATATATA
>JAJOOH010024524.1:0-14139 GCA_029582605.1 Solanum gracilifrons | reverse complement strand
GGGGGGGGGGTTTGTAAGAAAATAACCAATTGTTGTGAAGTAACAAGTGAGCAAGATTTCAACTTTCGAGTTATCAATGAGAGAGAGAAACTAGGGTGTATGTATGTCCTATAAGCTCTTAACGCAGTAATCCTAATAATAGTAATATTTTCCTAGTGTTTTACATGCAAAGTTGGTAAGTTAGGTATCCCTAAGTGATTGGTCCTCCAAATAGTAAATTTCACCCCGCACCTTGGTCCGACTACGTGTGTATAATTTACTAACCCTTACCTTGACCTCTGATTAGACATCACATCAATGTATGGCTTAGTTTTCACCCTCACACCAATTGACATTTAGACTATTAGATAGTATCACACTAAATCTCTATTGATAATTATTTTCCCGTTCGTTACATCCTTGGTCCGGCAAATAGGAACGAGGTGAGTTCTAACGTTGCGCACCGTTAAAAAGACATCTTAGCGAAATAATTACCAATACATGCATCAACGCTATTCAAGAATTACTTAGTTATTATTCATATGTTTTTAATTGCTCATGGTTCCTACAACACAATTTGATTCCTTCGAAATAGATCTCTTTCTAGATACCCAGCCCATTTCGATTCCTCATTAAAGAATGGCTCCAGCCGAGCTGAAAGAATTGAAAGAGTAGTTGAAAGACCTTCTAGATAAGGGCTTCATCACACCTAGTATCTCTCCATGGGGTGCTCTAGTTTTTTCATGAAAAAAAAATGATTCTCTCAGAATGTGCATTGACTATCGCTAGTTGAACAAATTCACCATCAAGAATACGTACCCCATCCCTAGGATTGATGACTTGATACACATTAGATCTGGTTATCATTAGCTCATAGTTAGAGATAGTGGCATTCTGAAGAAAACCTTCAGGCCTTGGTATGGTCTCTATGAATTTGTAGTTATGTCTTTTGGACTAACAAATGCTCCTGCAACTTTCATGGACTTAATGAACAGGGTGTTCAAATAGTATTTGGACTTGTTTGTTATCATCTTTATTGATAATATCCTCATTTATTCTCAGAGTGAGGAGAAGCATGCGACTCACCTAAGAGTTGTTCGAAAAACTCTTAAAGATCGGCAACTATTTGCTAAGTTTAGCAAATGTGAATTCTGGGTATATTCAGTCGCGTTCCTTGGTCATGTGGTATCTAGCGAAGGGATCTGAGTAGATTCTCAGAAAATTAAGGCAGTACAACACTGGCCCTGACCCACCTCCCTAACAGATATCAGAAGCTCTTGGGTTTGGCCGGTATTACAGGAGATTTGTTGAAGGACTATCATCCATAGCTTCCCCATTGACCAAGTTGACTCAGAAAAAGGTCAAATTTTAGTGGTCAGATGAGTGTGACAAAAGTTTCTCGGATTTGGAAACTAGGTTGACGACTGCTCCGGTTTTAACTCTACTAGATGGTTTCGATGCATATGTGATTTATTTTGATGCATCCAGGGTCGGGCTAGGTTGTGTGTTCATGTAGCGAGGTAAGGTCAAAGCTTATGCTTCTAGACAACTTAAGGTCAATGAGAAGAACTACCCAACTCATGACCTCGAGTTTGCAGCTGTAGTATTTTCCCTAAAGATTTGGAGACACTACTGATGAGTCCATAACTTGGACTCATTAAGGGCTATATTTTGATAAATTAGTGTCCTCAAATGCATATTTTATCTCAATATCTGATGAAAACCTTAAGTTTCAGGTATTTGGAGTTTGAGGGAAAGCATGGACAATACTTAGTAAAAAAAGAACAAAGGCAGCTGAAAGAACGAAAGAATGAAGATCTGAGAATCGTAGAACCCATTCGGTGAGTCACCAAAAGGTCTTATCCTCGCCTTTTTTTCCACTGTGTTGCAACATCCCTAAAAAATGAAGTAGGATAAAGTAGAGGCTCACATGGGTTTTATGCATTAATAACTTGTTAAAATAATGAAGAATAGCCTTTTTAGTCAGTTTTAAAGAGTTTGGAAGTCAAACGTCAAGGGACGACCAAGACGTTCGGAAATTAGTCTTTTACGTGTTGGTGTGTTTTAGTATGTTGTTCATGTTTTTATGTGTTGTTTGGAGTCTAAAATCAGTGGAGGTGACCCTAGTGTCTCAATAAATGTTTTTAAGGTCGAACCGTTCGGGTTTAATCCCCGGGACCACCCTAAGGGTCCCGAGGAGGACCCCAACCCTTGACCAATCAAGCTTCCAAGGCAACTTACAAAATGCTCATGGAGGGAGCATGTCTGCGTCGCTGACTAGCTCCACCAAGGGCCAAAAGTTTGGTCCGCGTCGCGAACATGCCACAGACTCTTCTGTCTCAAAATTTAATATCCAGAAACTTGTGGGAACACCTCCGCGTCGCGGACTTGTTTCCCAACGAAATCTGCAAAAATAAAACTCAAGTTTGACTTGTTTTAAACGTCCAATTAACTGAGGGGTAGTTTGGGTACTTTGGGGAATTATTATAAACGGTTATTCTACCTATTTTAGGGTATTTTAAGTGGTTAGAACCCAAAACCGAGAATTGGACCTCATTATCTAAATTGAACCTTCCCTCTCAAATAAGTTCTCTCTCTAGAACTCCATGGAAGACATTGATGAAGCTTCAAGCTAGGGGATGGGTTCCTACTGATTTCTCCGTCAAATTCCTAGGAAATTAATCATAAAGGTATGGAGATTTTATCTTTGATTCTCCTTTCAATCAAAGAGCCAAATCAAAGTGATTTCAACGGTTTTCAAAATCCCTAAAAACCCCAATTTCAATTCTAAGCTTAGGTTCTTGCATGAAAGTATTTCAAATGATGATTTATGTTAATATTGATGGTTTTAAGATAAAAAACTTCATGAACCCTAGCATATCTTGAAATCCTAATTTTCGGGTCTAATGTGGGTCTATTGATTATTAGCTAATAATGTGATATTAAAGTGTAGATTGTTATGGGCTATTGGTTTATGTATTGTTCTATATTGAATTATGAGGAATTGATGGTCAATTATGTTATATTGGATGTTGGCCTTGAAGGGGCAATTATGACATAAGTTTTATGATGATGATGGAGTTATGAATAGATTATTGATTCTAGTATTTTATATATATATGTTGTAGATGTTAGAATTGTGAGGTTTGATTGCTTTGAAAGTGGGGAGGTGTTTACCTTATAAGCATGTTGTGATCATGGCCTTGTAGCCAAAGTTGGATGATTGTTGTTTGGTAATGTTGATTATGTGAATGCAATGTGATATGATGTGAATTTATGTATGGTCTAAGAGCATGAAAAGTGACCTTGTGTAGAGACTTTATGTGTTATGCTTGGTTGTTGTCTTCTTTGAATGACTTATAATGAAGAAGAGGTTAGGATAGACTATTTACCTACTCTCACACCTAGTGAAGAATGAATGAAAGAATGTGAGAATGAATGAAAAGAATGGGAGTTAATGCTAATGAATGAAAGTTAGGTCCATTGTAAGGATAGTCTCATAAAGTACTCCTTTAAATGAATGGGGTTCCTAGATGAAAGGTTTTCTCATCTTTGAATCCAAGAGCTTCCTTAATGAATGAATGTTGGGTTAGGATGAGTACTCCTTTGTGAGGTGAGATGAGAGTACTTAGTAGCAATCCTTATCCTTAAAAGAATGAATGTTGGGTTAGGATGAGTACTTCTTCGTGAGTTGAGATGAGAGTACTTAGTAGCAATCCTTATTCCTAAATGAATGAATGCCCAAACTCCGTAGGGAAGTAATGTCTAGCACCGAGAGGATATGAAGATGGGTGGATACTCTTTCATTAGATGAGATGTGAGTATTTAGTAGCAACCCTTAAGATGGGTGCTCCTTTGTGAGTTGAGATGATAGTACCTAGAAGCAATCCTTATATCCCTTAACTATGTGACCACATCGGACTAGCAAGTGGTCTCTACCACGTAAAGGCTAAAAGAGTGACCCTACCTTAGGCAAGTAGGGATCCCTCATCCGGTAAGGGTATTATCGGGATTCCATGTCAAGCTCTATGGTCTATGTCTGTTAAAACTCTTTCCCCACATTAATAAATGAATGAACTAGGGTCTCTTAAGGGTGTACTACTTAGGATAGGTGGTGGAATGGGAAATCATCTAGACATTGGACAAGTAGACATTTAAGGGAAATCTTGGTGTGTCTTAGTAATGATAATGAACTAATGAGTCTTACTGGGATAATTAATGAAAGTGTTTGTCTTTGAGCTTGCTAATGTGAAGGTGAGTCATAATGAATTGAATATAAGTGCGTATGTTGAATTGAATGTAAGTGATGATCTTATGTCATTAATGAATGAAGTTGTCTAAATGCATTAAGTTGAATCAATGATTTATGTCGAGATGTGAGTGAAGCTTGTCTTGTGTAGCCTTAAGGATCACTTGGGTGTGGTATGGAGAGGTAGTATGGGCTGCCTCACCATGTCTTACTTAGGTGAGTTTTGGGATGACATTTGATGAATGTTCTACCGTTATGAAGTGACTTGTTGTATTATGTGCTTATATGTTTTATGTGATCAATGGTTGAAGGTTGAGGTATGCATGGTAAGTGCACATTGTATGACCTTAAGGTGGTTCCTTAGTGTGGGTGATAGTATGGGACGTTGCCCATACATTGAACAAATGTATTGCTTAAGGGTTACTTGAGGTGGAGGTCCAAGGCAAGAAGGTAAAGGTAAATGGGTTGTGTATGTTTATGAGGTATTGTGAAGCATATGACTTTGTATTGTTGGTTGTGACTTGTAACGTGCCTATTATATTGATGTTCATGAGATTTTAGCAAAATGGCATGAAAGTATAACTTCTGAAGAAATGTCATTTTTAGCATGTTTTGCATATCCTCATAATTAGTACGTGTGTTGTACTAACCCCTTTCTTCTATTTTACTACAAGTGTAGGGTGTGGTATCTAGGAGAAGATTGTGCTTTGGAGATGCTTGGATTTCTTTACTCTTCCAAGTCTTTGGTATGCCCTCAAGATTCGAGAATTATGTTTAGAAGTTTCTTAGTCATTGTATTAGACACTTAAGTTTCATTTCATTTGTAAAGGGCCGTGTCACTTAGTATGTTTTAAGTTCTTGTCTAAGATTGGCTAAAGAGACTTAGTAGTTCTGCTTGCGTATTGATGTTTTCAAATGTTGATGGCTCTTGAAGTCTTATGGTTCTATTGAATAAAAGTTTTAAATTCTTAGTAATTTTTATGATCTATGCAATGAATGAATGATAAGGCTTGTATATGACCTCCGAGAGGTCGAATACGCATGTAACTGCTATGAGGTGCTCTCGGGTCGTTACAAACTTGGTATCATGGCATAAGGTTTTAAAGATTACTTTTAGGTTCAAAGTCTCGAAAGCGACGTCTAGTAGAGTCTTGTTCATCGGTGTGAGTCGCGACACATCTATGAGCTAGAGGCTATAGGACGATAGAAGTTTCACTTTCTTCATTACTCTTGTGTTGTGCCATAGAGCTTAACTCCATATGATCTCTCTCTTTATTCCCTTTTCCGGTGGTCTCTACTAGATGTGATTACTTAGAAGGGGTGATGTTTCATGGATTGAGGGAGTAAAAGGAGTGTTTTGAAGATTATTATGGTTTATGACTATATGAAATTATGTGAAAGTAGTTTTGGAAGATTGTGTTGTGATGCCAATTATGTCTATGTGTGACTTATGAGATTTGAAGTATCATATTGGGAAGTTGTTTTTTGTGGTTAATGCTTGGTAGTTGCCATTGTGATAGATTGAAGTCCTTGTGTAGGCTTGCTCTTAAGAGGGGAAGATGGTGTGACTACCTAGCAAGGTAATTGTGAGAGGATAATTTTTTTATGAGTAGTGGTGCTTAGGTGGTACCAAATGATTTTGAGTAAGTAAACTCATTTCTTGGGGGATAGAGGTAAGACCCTCAATAGTGTATAATCATTTTATGAAAGGAGTTTGAAACTTTAGTCTTGACTTGCTCCGACCTTAGAATTTAAGGGTATGAGGTGGTGAAGAGTTGATTTGGCTCACCTCAAGTGGGGGATAATGTGCTCCTAGATGGGTTTACCCTAAGTGGGGGATGATGAGTTGAGTAGTAAGGTTGTTGATGTCCTTATCTTTTCCTTCTATTCTTATTCAAGCTTGAAACCAAGAGTTCCCAATAGCTTGTTCATGTTTTGGAGTCTTGCATATGATTTATGAGTTGCATGATCTCCTTATGTTATGCACGTCCTAGAGGATATTATGTTATGCATCCTCTTAATGACATTATGATTAATTGATAAGGTTAGTAATTGATCTATATTTCTTATGATTATTGTGCATTTAGTATGATTTGCTTATTTGCCTCATGATTTGAAATGTTGATCATGCCTATGTGTGCTTTGAAAGTTATTGCATATCGGGCCTTATGATGAAATGATGAGTATGTCCAAAAAATTGGAGAAGGTAGTTCCTCCATGTTGGAAATGAAAAATGATGAAGTGTGCATCATGAGTATGGAGAAGGTAGTTCCTCCTTATATGGTATGAAATGATGAGCTTTTGTTTATGATAAGTTGCTTAAATTGATTTATGACATGCCTAGTTGAGCATGCCTTGATGTGATCTTGATGTTGCATGATCATGCTTTTGAGAGAAATTGTATGGTGAGCCTATAAATGTTGTAATGAGCATGATATGCTAAGGACAAGGAAGTTCCTCCAAAGAAATGAGAAATGGTAAAGTTTTCTGCATATTGAGTGGTAGATGTTATTCTTACTTCCTTAAATTGCATGAAAGTCTTGTTGTAATGGTTTTATGTGGAGTTGATGTTTCCTCCTTGATGTGTGTTGTTGTAATGATATTACATGCTTGTTGTGAGCTGCTAGTTGGGTCATTGAATTCTCGGAAGTATTTTAAGTATCATTCAAGGACGAATGTTACTAAGTGGGGCTATTGTAACACCCCTAAAATATGAAGTAGGATAAACTAGAGCCTCACATGGGTTTTATGCATTAATAACTTGTTAAAATAATAAAGAATAGCCTTTTTAGTCAGTTTTAAAGAGTTTGGAAGTCAAACGTCAAGGGACGACCAAGACGTTCGGAAATTAGTCTTTTACGTGTTGGTGTGTTTTAGTATGTTGTTCATGTTTTTATGTGTTGTTTGGAGTCTAAAATCAGTGGAGGTGACCCTAGTGTCTTAATAAATGTTTTTAAGGTCGAACCGTTCGGGTATGACTCCCCGGGACCACCCTAAGGGTCCCGAGGAGGATCCCAACCCTTGGCCAATCAAGCTGCCAAGGCAACTTGCAAAATGCTCATGGAGGGAGCATGTCCGCGTCGCTGACTTGCTCCACCAAGGGCCAAAAGTTTGGTCCGCATCGCGGACATTCCACGGACTCTTCTATCTCAAAATTTAATATCCAGAAACTTGTGGGAACACCTCCGCGTCGCGGACTTGTTTCCTAACGAAATCGGCGAAAATAAAACTCAAGTTTGACTTGGTTTAAACGTCCAATTAACTGAGGGGTAGTTTGGGTACTTTGGGGAATTATTATAAACGGTTATTCTACCTATTTTAGGGTATTTTAAGTGGTTAGAACCTAAAACCTAGAATTGGACCTCATTATCTAAACTGAACCTTCCCTCTCAAATAAATTCTCTCTCTAGAACTCCATGGAAGACATTGACGAAGCTTCAAGCTAGGGGATGGTTTCCTACTGATTTCTCCGTCAAATTCTTAGGAAATTAATCATAAAGGTATGGGGATTTTGTCTTTGATTCTCCTTTCAATCAAAGAGCCAAATCAAAGGGATTTCAATCGTTTTCGAAAACCCTAAAAACCCCAATTTCAATTCTAAGCTTGGGTTCTTGCATGAAAGTATTTCAAATGATGATTTATGTTAATATTTATAGGTTTAAGACAAAAAACTCCATGAACCCTTGCATATTTTGAAATCCTAATTTTTGGGTCTAAACTGGGTCTATTGATTATGAGCTAATAATGTGATATTAAAGTGTAGATTGTTATGGGCTATTGATATATGTATTGTTCTATATGAAATTATAAGGAATTGATGGTCAATTGTGTTATTTTGGATGTTGGCCTTGAATGGGCAATTGTGACCTAAGGCTTCTGATGATGATGAAGTTATGAATAGATTATTGATTCTAGTAATTTATATTTATATATATATATATATATGTTGTAGATGTTAGAATTGTGAGGTTTGATTGCTTTGAAAGTGGGGAGGTGTTTACCTTATAAGCATGTTGTGATCATGGCCTTGTAGCCAAAGTTGGATGATTGTTGTTTGGTAATGTTGATTATGTGAATGCAATGTGATATGATGTGAATTTGCAGAGACTTTATGTGTTATGCTTGGTTGTTGTCTTCTTTGAATGACTTATAATGAAGGAGCGGTTAGGATAGACTATTTACCTACTCTCACACCTAGTGAAGAATGAATGAAAGAATGTGAGAATGAATGAAAAGAATGGCAGTTAATGCTAATTAATGAAATTTGGGTCTATTATAAGGATAGTCTCATAAAGTACTCCTTTAAATGAATGGGGTTCCTAGATGAAAGGTTTTCTCATCTTTGAATCCAAGAGCTTCCTTAACGAATGAATGTTGGGTTAGGATGAGTACTCCTTTGTGAGTTGAGATGAGAGTACTTAGTAGCAATCCTTATCCTTAAATGAATGAATGTTGGGTTAGGATGAGTACTCCTTCGTGAGTTGAGATGAGAGTACTTAGTAACAATCTTTATCCCTATATGAATGAATGAAATGAATGTCCAAACTCCGTAGGGGAGTAATGTCTAGCACCGAGAGGATATGAAGATGGGTGGATACTCTTTCATTAGTTGAGATGTGAGTATTTAGTAGCAACCCTTAAGATGGGTGCTCCTTTGTGAGTTGAGATGATAGTACCTAGAAGCAACCCTTCTATCCCTTAACTATGTGACCACATAAGACTAGCAAGTGGTCTCTACCACGTAAAGGCTAAAAGAATGACCCTACCTTAGGCAAGTAGGGATCCCTCATCCGGTAAGGATATTATCGGTATTCCATGTCAAGCTCCATAGTCTATGTCGGTTAAAGCTCTTCCCCCACATTAATAAATGAATGAACTAGGGTCTCTTAAGGATGTACTACTTAGGATAGGTGGTGGAATGGGACATCATCTAGACATTAGACAAGTAGACATTTAAGGGAAATCTTGGTGTGTCTTAGTAATGATAATGAATGAATGAGTCTTACTGGGATAATTAATGAAGGTGTTTGTCTTTGAGCTTGCTAATGTGAAGGTGAGTCATAATGAATTGAATATAAGTGCGTATGTTGAATTGAATGTATGTGATGATCTTATGTCATTAATAAATGAAGTTGTCTAAATGCATTAAGTTGAATCAACGATTTATGTTGAGATGCGAATGAAGCTTTTCTTGTGTAGCCTTAAGGATCACTTGGGTGTGGTATGGAGAGGTAGTATGGGCTGCCTCACCATGTCTTACTTAGGTGAGTTTTGGGATGACATTTGATGAATGTTCTACCGTTATGAAGTGACTTGTTGGCTTATGTGCTTATATGTTTTATGTGATCAATGGGTGAAGGTTGAGGTATGCATGGTAAGTGCACGTTGTATGACCTTAAGGTGGTTCCTTAGTGTGGGTGATAGTATGGGACGTTGCGCATACATTGAACAAAGGTATTGCTTAAGGGTTACTTGAGGTGGAGGTCCAAGGCAAGAAGGTAAAGGTAAATGGGTTATGTATGTTTATGAGGTATTGTGAAGCATATGACTTTGTATTGTTGGGTGTGACTTGTAAGGTTCCTATTATGTTGATGTTTATTAGATTTTATCAAAATGGCATGAAAGCATAACTTCCGAACAAATGTCCTTTTTAACATGTTTTGCATATCCTCATACTTAGTATGTGTGTTGTACTAACCCCTTTCTTCTATTTTACTACAAGTATAGGGTGTGGTAACTAGGAGAAGATTGTGCTTTGGAGTTGCTTGGATTGCTTCACTCTTCCAAGTCTTTGGTATGTCCTCTAGATTCTAGGACTATGTTTAGAAGTTTCTTATTCATTATAATAGACACTTAAGTTTCGTTTCATTTGTAAAGGGTTGTGTCCCTTAGTACGTTTTAAGTTCTTGTCTAAGATTGGCTAAAGAGACTTAGTAGTTCCTCTTGCGTATTGATGTTTTCAAATGTTGATGACTCTTGAAGTCTTATGGTTCTATTGAATAAAAGTTTTAAATTCTAAGTGATTTTTATGATCTATGCGATGGATGAAATCTAAGGCTTGTATAAGACCTCCGAGAGGTCAAATAGGCATGTAACGGCTAGGGGGTGCTCTCGGGTTGTTACATGTGTTGAGCCCTGAAAGAAAGTATCAAATCAACGGTGTAAAGGAGTAGTCGACATATCGCCGAGAAGTTCTGTGAAGCAGTACTATGTCGCCCAATGATCCAAACACGATGATGCTGAAGGATAGAGCAATACGACTATGAAACCTAGAAATGGCGGATCACTGAGTTGATCAGTGATCTCGACTAATGACGCCGAATTATCCGCTGCAGCACAGATTTTTGAAAACTAGAGTTATAGCTTAATATCAGATTTTTGATATAGAATTGTTAACATATAATTTTGATTTCTAGGTTTGGAGAGGATTTTGAAGAACTTGAAGGTTCAAAGGGTTTCCACTCCAACAATTTGGGTTTAGGTCTCTTTGATTCTTCACTCTTTGCTTGTTTTGAGACTTAAATCTTCATAACCATTTGAAAGCAAACTCATTTTGGTATAAATTTCTCTCTCTTTTACATGTCTAACTAAAATCCCAATTCTTGGGGTGTGATTTTGTGAATATGAGTTAGATTAATTATTAGGTCTTACTTGTTGATAGTTTGTTTGTTTTTTAGATGTGATTTCGTTTAGCTGTTGTGTTGGAACTTAATGAAATTGTAGTTCCAAATACGATTTCACCTTTGTGTTTTCGGCTTGTTCGGGAGAGAGGTCGTAAAACTAAGACTACTAAATTGATGGCCGGTGGGAATGGGTCGACATTAGGTTCAACTCAAGAGAGTGAACCCTAGTCCTTCTCCCACACTCAGATCGAGAGAGTGAGTGGGCTAAGGTGGAGGAAGTTCTTCATGCAGCAAGTGGGTGTCCGAGAGGAACCCATTTGATTTTGGGTAAGTTGTTCGAGAGAAAGCTTACCCCCACAATAGTCTAGCCTAGTGACAAATATTTAATGAAATTACTATCAAAAGCATGTACCCAACAATCTAGTCTAACTCGTATTCCTATCACATCCCAAGAATCCCCTCTCCTTGATTAGTAATCATTACATTTTTGCTTGTTTTTACTTACTTGGGACAAACCCTCTTCATTAATTGACACTCCTGTCTCACCCCATTCGATTTAGCATCTTTATATTCGATAATGTTTTTAGCTATGACTAATTAGAACTTTATTTTATTTTTCTATTAATTCTCAAGCCCACTCCCTTGGGACTAGACCCCATCCCTTGGTTGGGTTACTTTACTATTGTACGATCATAGAGACTTGCATTGGAAGTTGTGTTTTGATTACGCAAACATCAAAATGGCGCCGCTGCCAGGGAGTGGTGTTACTTGAGAATTTTTAGCTTAGTAAGATTTTTGTTCTTCTTAGTCTTAGGTTACTAACTATATTTTTTGTTTTGTTTTTGTTTGTTTGTTTTGTGACGGAAACTGGAAAATGAGTGTAAATAGTGAAGCTGCTGATCAAATGGATTACCTCCGTCTAAAGAAAAATATGATGCTTAGGGATGGCATCTTAAGATTCAGTAGAGAGGAAGGGGAGTCAGTTCACGATATGTGGTGACGATTTAAAGATCTCGTACATCAGTGCCCAGCTCATGACATTATAGAACGTATGCTAATGGAATGCTTCTATGGAGGTATTGGCCATGAAAATCAAATGGTGGCTGATCGACTTTCTCCAGACGGATTCATCTAGTTGACCTAAGCAAATGCAGCCCACCTCCTTGAATACAAGGCCAAAACCATCAAGAAGAAGGAGAAAGACCAAGGAATGGCCAATTTGTTGGAGCAACTCAATGATTTTGCCCAAAAGGTAAATTACTTAGAGGTACTATCCAAAGGAAAGGATAAGTACATCCCTCCTCACAAGCGTCGAACAACGAAGAAGAAAGAGGGCGAGAAAAATGAAGAGGTCCTCTTGCTCATCCTACAAAAAGTCAATAAGCACATCAGATTGTTGTAGAGATTAGAGAGAATATTATGATGCTAAATAAGATAACTACCTCTCATTCTTTGCTTATTCAGCTGCTGGGGTCCCAAACTGACCAATTGATGTAGTCACCCAACTCGGATCCAACAGAGAGGTGGTCTTAAGAAAATAAGGCAACCCCCAATACTGAAATGTAAGGGTTGATTCACGTCGTTCCACGACATTAACTAAGGCGCTTCTTGGGAGGGAACCCAAGGTCTTAAATGCTTTGTTTTATTATAGAAATAATGGTGTATTGATTTTGCAGGTTGAAATGTGAAGACTGATCGACAAGTGTAGATTGGCAATCTATAGGTCCATTCAGCGAATCGTTGAACGGTTCGGCGACCCCGAATTAGACCTCCATTAGACTCAAGACCAATTTACATTGGAGTCTGTAAAACTCAGCGAGGAAGGTGACTACTTGGCGTGATGCCGAGTAGTTCAGTGGTCGGGACTAATGTCACTGAAGGGGCAACAATTGGACGGTCTTAAAGGCCAATGGAGTTAGTAAGCACATAGTCATCACATGTAGAGGCACCTCTGCCTACTCCGGCCCCTGGGCTTTCAGGTATATCCATTACCAATACTACTCCTGTTGATACTTCAAGTTCTTCTGCTACTACACGGTCTCCCAGACCCACTGTTATTGCTGATGTTTCTCGGCCTCCACTCACCCAGGCTTCCCTACTCCGGATGGGACAACTGGCATTTTCTGTTGATCGTCGGGTTGCCAGTCTAGAGGCTTCTGTTCCAAAATCCAAATTGCCCTAGTTGATGTTGTGACACCTCTGAACACTATCATTTATGCCCTAGCGGCCATGATAGTGGTGTGTGCGCACAACCAAGGGGCCATAAAGGAAGTGACGACTTTAAAAACTGTCATTGCTGAGCTGTGAAAAGCTATAGACCACTTGAAGTCCACCGATGTGCCCATGGTTTTTGGAATAGTGAAAATTCACGACGTACTTGAGATGCCTTAGACCACCACTGGACATGGGAATAGAGCGGAGTAGACAACCGATCCTGAGTCAGAAGCAGAGACTGATGAAGAGATGCAGAGGAGATTGAGGGAACTGCAGATGAAGACTTGACTGAGACAGAAACAATTATTATAGATGTTGTTGTAAAGGCTTCTTTAGCACTTGTTGCTGGATCCAGTGGAGCTGGTCCTTCTGGAGTCACTCCGGGCATCGAAGCCCAGACAGATTGTCACGCCCCAAACTCAAGGGGCGCAACTGGCTCCTAAGGCCAAAACTCAGGATCGAGCCGACCCTGCTGAACCATTTGCTACTAGCGCATGGCAGTCACATGCATTTAAGAAAACAAACAAGTATATCTCGGCTTAAAACTAAGCCCTTGGCCAGCAAGGCCCATGTCAACAGATCTACAAAAGAAACAGCTACTCCCAAGAGTTCATATAAAGAAATTGTCAACTAGCACAGAAGTCCTGATTGGGCCGTCAAGGCCACCATGATCTATATACCGAAACTAAAAACATGTATATAACAAGACAATGCATCACACAACTAACAAGCTTCAGCAAACCAACAAACTAGGCCAGCATGGCCATAACATAGTTGTAAACCCCACACACTGCCCTGTAGGCAATCACATAGCCCTCTTAGGCATTAATATAGCTTATAGACAACTCATAGCCCTCTTAGGCAACAACATAGCCATGTAGGAAGCCCATAGCCTTCTTAGGCGTCAATATAGCCCCATATGCAACTCATAGCCCTTCTAGGCATCAATATAGCCCCGTAGGCAACATATAGCCCTTTTAGTTATCCATTTAACCCCGTAGGATGGACATAGCCCTTCTAGGCATAAATCACATTCCTGCAGCTAACCACAATAGCCCCAAGGGCAATAATAAC